>BGPT01000054.1:194625-209686 GCA_003297045.1 Symbiodinium sp. clade C Y103
ATGAAAACCATGGAAAAATCAATGAAAACCATGGAAAAATCAATGAAAACCATGGAAAAATCAATGAAAACCATGGAAAAATCAATGAAAACCATGGAACAATCAATGAAAACCATGGAACAATCAATGAAAACCATGGAAAAATCAATGAAAACCATGGAAAAATCAATGAAAACCATGGAAAAATCAATGAAAACCATGGAAAAAATCAATGAAACACATTGAAAACAANAGATTTTAGCTCCAAAATGTAGCAAATTGCATTTTTAGCTCCAAACTGCTGCAAAAAGCAAGGAAAAGTGCCCCAGACTGAAAAACAAAAAAAAATCCTTAAAAAAAATCCGGGCCCTTTAACTATCCTGAAATGGGAATATATAGCCAACATAAGAATCAAATCTATAATCTCTCCAGTTTTATGACAGATCCAGTAATATTCATGTATATTCCACCAGGGTTTCTGGCATCCACACCCAACCAGCCAAAGTACCCTCTGGTAAACGTTTGCATAGCTATGGAAAATCACCATTTTTAATGGGAAAATCCACTATTTCAATGGCCATTTTCAATAGCTAACTGTTAGTTTACCAGAGGGTATCTCAGTGGTTTCTACAGCAGAAAATGCAGAAGGCAGACCTTTGGACATGCCTTGATGCCTTGGTGTGTTGCAGCTTCGGACATGAGATTGTCTCAAAGTTTGGGAAACCACAAGACCATGTAAGCTATATAGAAGCCGGTGATTTGGTGGATGTTCCAATAGGTTTTTGACACTGCTCATTCGATCCATGCATGCCACAATTTTGATTCAGATTCAGCCATTCCGAATCAGGATTAAAGGATGTTTCCAAAAATGCACATTTGTCTCCCATGTTATGGAAATTTGGATGGGCAAAATGACGATGAACCATGACAACCTCAATGGTGATGACTGTTACCCCTGGTCAAACTGTGGCCATCTTCATGTCTCGGCGACAGGGGCTGGAGCACTGGCTACACGAAGTGCAAGAGGAGGTTGTTCCGTCAACGCAACGTGCGGAACAGTGAGATTGAGGCCTTGTTTTGGGGACTTTGTGTCAACAGTGGATGAACTATGAGGGTAGATTGAGTTTTTTGCATTGCCCTCAACATTTCCCCAGTTGACATATTGGCAAAAACCATTGTGAGGGCTGAAGACCCTTTATCGGGGATCCAGGTTTGGAAGAATCTAATATCTTTGGGGAGGACCCTCTGGTGAACTAACATAGTTATTGAAAATGGCCATTTATAGTTGATTTTACCATTAAAAATGGTGATTTTCCATAGCCATGTTAGTTTACCAGAGGGTATCCACAAAAAAGCATCGGAACCAAAGATTTAAGTCCAAGGTTTAGGGTTGAACATGAATCCAGTGAGGTGAGATCAAATCTTCACAGACTCACAGGTCCTTTTTCTTCACAGACTCACAGACTTCACAGACTCACAGACTCACAAACATGATATACCTTTTACGGGTATTTTAGTTTTGCCACAGTCCAAAAGAATTTCGGGAAAACAAAGTTGAATGACTTCCCTTTTTTGACCATCCTCATTTATCAATGTCCGCGAGTGTCTCCTCTTCTGACCCCAGTAGTCCCAAGATACTATGCAGATAGCAGCTGGGATAGGGATACAGTATACACGTCTGGTTTGTGGTTTCAATCACTTTTCATTTTCCCTCCCTTCTTTTGGGACCATGATCCTAGGGATTTTCAAGTGTTTCAGGAACTGACACAACCACCAGCTCGACTTGGTTCACATCCCATGTCCACAATATCCCAACTGGATCAAACTGGTAATACTTCATTTATATCCCCACTGACCAATATATTTCAAAATGGTCAATTCTGCCCTGAAAAGAAGTACCATAGCAATCCCCACAATGGCATAGCCAAATCATTGTTACATAATTAGCCAAACAGTGATCTAATTGTGGTGTTCATTCCCTATTTCGGAATGGTAGTGATCCATCAACCACCAGAAGTACCTCTGCGGCGAGGCATGTGGCACTCGTTTCTGTTCCCAAGACGAGCAACGCACTGCCTTTGCGAAAAACGGAAGGAGCGGGCCATGGCGTGCCGAGGTTGCCCATGCTTGCCAATGACTGGAGGTCGGTTGATGTTTTCAAACACAATACTTGTATTTACACCCGTGATATGTGTGTGTGTGTATTGATATTTGTTTTATATACATACTGCACATACGCATGTATGTAAATATATGTGTATATTCATAATTAGTACTACTATCATGATTCCTTTTGTTATACAGTAGATGTTATGTACACATTCAATTCCTTTGAGGCCCAGGTTTGGCCCAGAATTATATATCATTCCTCATGCAGCAGTCTGTTTCCAAGTGGCTCCAGAAACGTCCCTGGAGACTGGTTGCAGTGGTTGGACCTTGTTCTCCTGTGGAGGGTCTGACATGCCTGCACAATTGCAAAACTCAATTGCCCCTGCAACAAGAGCCAACAGCGCCAGCCACCCTGTAAGGCGCACTTAGAGTTTATAGTAGCTGGTTTCATGCGCCATTCGCCTGAAACCCAGCGAGAGTCCACAGTTTTGAACCAGCTATGGCTCAAATGGTTGAGCCCAAACTTGGATGACTGAACAGTACTAATCCCATCCCCCTAATACCCAGCACCCCCATTGTGTGATCCTAAATATGTGGTTTCATCCCCTACTAAACCGGGAAAGGGTAGAAAAAGAAACATCACATTTACATATAACATATATCTATATATATATATATATTCTTGATGTAAGAACCATGGTTCCCTGCGGATCTTCCCTAAAATCCAGCAAGACATGACTCAACCCCAGGCTGAAATCGTCCGCGCCAGGCTGCTCTGTAACTCTTACACTCAGAAAGCCTACAACCAGTACGACAAATGGGTGCGCCCAGCCGGTGCATAAGCATCAAGGGCGGAAAAGGGCGGTATACAGATACGGATACTTATACCGTAGGTATAGAAATAAAGATAGAGATGGATAGGTAGACAGATAGATAAATCGATAATTACATGAAAAAAAGGTGCACATGCATGATAATGTGGGTTGTTTTTAAAAAACATACATGTACATATACTTGTGTGTGTGTGTGTCAAGGGCGGTCCATGGAAAATTTGCATGTTGCAAAGCTTGTCAAGTGGCTGAAAGACTATGTTGCTTCGTTTTGAGTCTCTCCCTGCTAAGAGGAAGTCCCACTTGGTCCGTGAAGGTTTGGTTAGGGTAATCAGACTGGGATGCGGCATTTGGTTCCAGTACGAAATATGTTCCCTCAAGATATCCCCGTGATATGTTTCATTTGAATATGGGTTTGCCTGAAAATAAGGTCTACCCCCCAATGAAATCGCCATTGAATGGGGATAGTAATGATAGTCCATTGGATTTGGTGGTACCCTATTTTCAGACATTACCCTCTGGTAAACTGTTACATAACTATGGAAAATCACCATTTTTCATGGGAAAATCCACTATAAATCACAATTTTCAATGGCAAACTGTTAGTTTACCAGACATTAAACCTTGGTGGCTGGGATATTCGACAATTCCCACCAGGAACCATGGTGATCTCCACCTTAGTGGCTTCTCGCTGAGAGGTGTGTTTTCCTATAGCCGATGGGTGCCCCAAAAAGAGCTGTGAAAACGGGCAACCAAAACCATGAATCTCTCTCTATGGGGATCTTAAAATGTTGGGTTTCTTCCACATTTTCTGATACCCTCTGGTAATTTAGCATAGCTATTGAAAATGGCCATAGAAATAGATGAGATTTTCCCATATTTTCCCATTAAATAGCTGGTGATTTTCCATAGCTATGTAAACGTTTACCAGAGGGCAATCTATTAATATCCCATAGAAATGGATGATTTTCCCATTAAAACCTCCATTTATAGAGGATTTTCAATAGCAAACTGTTAGTTTACCAGAGGCTACCAAAGCCAAGGTGCCAAGGTATCCTCGCCAGGTCTTTTGGGACGTGCGTTATGCCTCGGACCTGCCGGACCCTTGGCGACCATTGGTTGATCTACCCTCTATGGATGGCCCATCTATAGCTGATTTATGTTGATTTCGCGACCTTAAAAGCTGGTGATTTTCTGTAGTTATCTTAGTTAACCAGATGGGAATGGTCAATTTGGGCACAATTTGGGCATGGGTCCAAATTTCAGACCCAGGGGACCACAGGTGTTAACTCTTTTTTGTCTATGTTTAGTACCCATCTAAGTATTGGGCTACCCAATTTTTGATTCATACCCATTTGAACATACCCTGCATGATTAGACATGACAAATTGCGGGCTTCGCCACCAGAGGGATGGATAGTATTTTGTGTCCTGCAAGTTGGTTCAACATTCTGCTTCCCATCACGGAATTGTTTGGTTCTACAATATTCATCGGCTTCTGCCTGACATCCCTTTTTTGTTGCCCACACAGACCATAGGCCAGCCCTGCACTTTCACGCAGCCCTAGGCAAAAGCGTTGCTACAGAAGTGGCATTGGGGATTCATATCCCAAGTGCGGTGCCCCGCAGATTGGTGAAGGGATCAGAAGAATCGTGCACGTCAGAAAGATCAACCTTTGCAACGTACAGGAATTCAAACAAGCATTCTATAGGCTCCCGAAATTTCTGGCCTCGGCTTGACCAGGGTACTGCATGTTCGTCCAAAACTACTCATATGTAAACAAAGCACTTATCCCTGTTGGCAAGGTAATTTTGGGCTTCATAATCCCTTTAAGATGCAACCTTTCCACTCCTGTTCATGGTGTTGATGAATAGCCGATCAAAGTTAAGGTGTTCTTAGTATCTCCGGCAGATCTCACGAAGGAAAGATGACATGTCCCATTTTTGATAGGCGTTCTGGTTGAAATCCTGGTGAATCTACTCAGCTCTTGCTGGATATCCTCGACAATGATGAAGTGCCTATGTTGGGTCGTTGAATCATGTTGAATCCCAATGTGATTCAATGAGTCAAATCCCATTCTGTTTAGTAATTTACATCCTGTCGATCTCTGTTTAGTAACATCCCATTCTAAATGCATCAATTTCTTGGAAAGATCCCAATCCGGTTCTTCAAATCACGTCTCTGCTTGAAGCCACGTTTTGTTCGAGGATCAATTGCAACGGATGGGCCAGGCATGCCAAGGACACGAGGGATTTTGATTCGAACCAATTTCGGTGACCCAGCCACTAGGGTATATTGCCCACCAGAAAACAACAATAAGCTTAATAATGGATAATATTATTACCCTCTGGTTATCTAACATAGCCATGGAAAAACACCATCTTTAAGTTTGGTAAATCACTATAAATCATCTATAAATGGGCCATGGCTTCCATGGCGAACTGTTAAATAACCACAGGGCGATGGACATATTGATAAGATACATTCATGCAATATGGGGATAGAATGATGATATGCTGATGAAGTATCAATGGGAATAGAATTGATGAGAATGGGTTCATGTCATGAATACATTGGATACTGTAGTACCCTCTGGCAATTTGTTACAGTCTGCTATGGAAGCCATGGCCCATTTGTTTCGATGATTTACTACTATGGTGATCATAGTGTAGAATTATATCATTGGGTATCATATCCTTAGTTCAGCTTAGTGCATATCTAGAATTGATCCAGACTTTACATGTAATATTACAGGTACTGACTAGTAGAGTGGTCTAGTATCGTGTCAAGTGATTTTTAAGTCATTCCAGACCTGTGTAATGGTAGGGGTGGGCCTTTCTTGTGTCAAGCTTTTTCCCAGATCCATGTCTTTCAGGATCAAAAAGAATTGGGCCCAATGAAAAGCCCCAAATTCACTAAAGGATCTATTTCTTTATAAAAACCTAATCCTTAAAATTCACCCAAACATGTTTTCAAGAGGGTAGCTTGTGAACCACTCAGGTCCTTAATAGTAGGTTTGTTTGGGTGTTCCTCTATTGTGTCCAGACTCTTCTTGGTGATTCTTCTTATAGCTTCCTTTTATAAAGGAAAATGAATTAAAAGTAGATTGATATGAATTGAAGTCTGTGCTTCTCCTTAGATTTCTTTAAGGATTATGTAGAAAGGAAAATAAGTTGACCCTAGATTGATATGAATTGAAATCCTTACTTGTCCTTAGAATTCTTTTGGGTTATAAAGGAAATTGAATTGAAAGTAGATTGACATGAATTGAAGGCCGTACATATCCTTTGAAAGTAAATTGAAATACTTATAAATCCTTACTTATCCTTGGATTTCTTTGGGTTCAAAAGGAAAAATGAATTGAAAGTAGATAGCTATGAGTTGAAATCCTTGCACGTTCATTCTCCTTGGTTCGGCAGACATGGTCCCCCAAAATTTTGCAAAATCCAGGCCCCTGGGGACCCCCCACACCAATCAGCTGTTCGGAGCTATGGTTATATATGGTTATATCCATCTTCCCGTTTGCAACTGGGGAGCCAAGGAACTAAGAGTTTCCTGCCCACATGATAGGGTATCTTACTGTTATTTATATTCTTTCTGCCATGATTATTGTTGTTTTTCAATGTTCCTTTTCTATGTTATTGCAATTACTTTTAGTATTTATTGTGATACCTGTTAGATATTGGTATTCTTGGTTTATCATCAATTATGTTCTTCTGTTATGATGATATTATCATTGCTATGATAATTGTTTTACTGTTTAACCGCCATTTCAGACCATGTTTCATCCCCGCAATGGGGAATTCACCAATTATCTTGGTCGTGGTATGATTCTTTGTCCAGAACATCATGATCCCAAATGACACTCGGTCGCGTGGATTGAATCCGCCAAAGAGTTTCGTTCTGGACAAGAGTGAGATTTTCAATGATGGGGATATGGATATGGGTCAGAACGCACCTAGCCTCCTAAAAATGAAATTCTGTGGGGGGGACGGACCATTTCTGAAATTCGAATTTTCTAATTTTGGCTGGTATGGCAGACAAAACAGACACCTGAGATTCAACTTGACACATTGACTTCACTCGTGCTGACACCTGACAAATTGGGTACTTCCTGCAACAACAATGTGGTAACGTCTCCAAGAAGTCTTTCTTCTCAAGCTTTAAGGATCCAAGGCTTTTCTCGGTTTTGCCCGCCTAAGCACCTCGTGCTAAAAGGGTCGGAAATTCTTGGGATGTTTTGATCCCTAAGCACGGCAGTGGACCCCTCCCCCGGGGTGTCTGGAGGGAAACGTGAATCAAAACCTTTCCGTTGCGTGCTTCAAACCTTTAATCCGTTTAGATTTGAGGGGGACCCTTTTGGGCGTCCTTGGCCTTCAGCATGGCGTGCTGGTTTCTATGTTTTGTCTTAAATCTAGGGCTGTGTCCGCATCTTCTCTGCACGAAGTATGGGCGCTCATGAGCCGTGCTAGTTCAGAACATGAAGATATGCTATCAAATATTGTCAAATGTTGGGCCAAACTGAAAATGAAATCAAGGGGGGACCCCGGTCCATGCCACGAAGAAGGTGGCAATGCCAACACCTTTATTGATTACTGCATTTGGGGGTAACATCCATGACAGACACTTATTGTCGTGTATGTTGGGATTTGGGAAAATTGATACCGCATCGTATGAATTGGCTTCCCCCCACTTACTAAGAGCGACATCACAGTTGGGGTCTCGACCCCATATGAACCTTCACCTCCTGTAAGTGAGGGCCAACAACCACGTTATTCATGGCGACATGCGTACACCATGAATAATGTCAACTCCGGATTGCTAAAATCTGATTGATTAATTAGGACTGGTCCATCCAAATAGTGATCGTTTGCTCCTAAAATGGCATCGCCCGAATTAAACAGCCTAGCAGTGAACAAAAATCCGAAGTTGCCATTAAAGTTGTGAAATCCCATCACATCCCAATTATGGCTCGTTCATCCTCCCAATTATATCCCATTAAATCGCCTTATCGCTAGTTGTATCCCCCCAATATTAGACCCCATGAATGGTAAACCAACTGGCGAATGCGAATGGTGAATTGGCAGCGGTCCACCAACGAATGCCAGGGTAACTCCAGTGCCGATGAGTTGTTTTCACCAGCATCGTGTATAACAAAGCAATGTCGTCAACTCACAATTTGAAAAATAAAGATAATGGTATACTGGTGATATAATGAGATGATCATATATGAACATAAACTGCCCCCCCCCCAAACCCCTCCAATGACTTTCCAGAAATGGGTGAGGATCAGGATATGTGAGGATTTATCATCAAAAATTAGTGATTGACTAGGTCTCCCACATTCACGCCAACAGACTCCTACATAGGTGGTGTGGTATTTTGTGGTATTTGCGAGACAGCGATTGATTGGCAAGAGCTATGTTGATCAGCAGGGCCAGAAGGCTTACAATCAAATCACAGAAGTTGCAACAGGTGTCCTAGTACTTCCCCATATTCCCCTTGTCAACATCACTTTTCTGGGGGGGCGCTGCTGTTCAGCCGCCAAACGTGATGTTCCTCACGGATTCTGCAGCTACATCCCAAATTGGTCTGGGGCTCTGGCAGGACTGGAACGAGGAACACCACATGGTCCTTGATGTCGACGAACGTCACTCTGCCACTTGAGATCCCTGTGGAACACAAATGATCTGGGTAAGAGGATGGGACCGTAGAGATACAAATCGATTTATTCAGCGCTTTTGGAGTCACAAAATCACCAGGTAAATGATATCAACCTCGCCTGCCAACCTTGGCATGAATGATGCTCATTAGGAAGTCAGAGTTTCCACTTAGCTCAGGCTAGGCCCCAGGAGTTTCTTACGGAGTACCCTTTCAAATGTTTGATCACTATGTTCCTTCCAAGTTTGGACAAACCCAGCTTTACCAGCCCAACTTGTTTGGTATCGAATTCCAGATGGGGTGAAACTTCACCATTTTCCCATGCTGCCAGAAAGTGGTCATGGCCCTGAAACCATCAGCTTCAAAAACGTGCCTCCTGGCGGGAACCTCAGACGTGGATCATCCAGCAGCCGTTCGTTCCAAGAGTTGAACAGTGAGTTTGATGGCTCTTGTAATCAAGGGTTGGAGAATTAAACTGGCCTTGGGGGGAGGTGCAATAAAAGAAAAGGTGGGGTGTTGCGACTTCAGAGTTTTGGCCACTGCTAGGTAGTTGCAGTTACTACAATGTGTGCTCTAAGGCACCTACCAAGTGGTGGTGAATCAGTGGACAACCACAAGTGCACCCCTCAGTATATGCTTCAGCAATGCTTCAAACCACGAAGATCCACTGAGCCATCTCAGATTAGGGTCCTGACATCTCTCAAAGTTAACGCGTTCACGTGGGCATCAACCTCGCTTGACATGACCTTTGCAACTTTGGACGATTTGTAAGTTTCGAAACTTCACATGTGGATATATATTGGATATATTATATGATATTCATATGCATTCCCAGCACATCCAATTTTTTAGAACCGTACAATTTTTGTGGGTCTGATACACAACCATCTTCTACAGGAGTGTTTCACATCTGTGGAATAGCACCAAATCCCCAATCTGCTGGCACATTTCACTACTTGATAGTTATCCTTATCTAAGTTGTACATGCATACAATTATATACATACATTAATATACATGAATGATTAGCCCATTTTGTGTCCGAAATACCCCCAATATTATTTGGATTCTTTTTGTCCCAAGTCTAGAGTTTCCCCCTTTGCTGTCATCTCCTGCAAAGGGGGTTGGAACCTACCTTGCCTTACCCCTTCATGGCCAATAATGGCTCATCATTTTTTACTGCTGATCACTGGGTTTGCAGCAAGGGAAAATCTGAAGGAAACCATGTGATAAGCCCTACAACTCCTCGTAGACTACGTTGGTTGCATCAAAAATAGGTGACAACACGATGACTACCCTGTACTCACATCCTGAATGGTTTGATATTCAAAATAAATTTAGGACTGCTTGCCACCAGACTACATGGGTGGCTTAACCAATCCAATCGTGGTTGCTTCTAATTCCCATCTTTATTGGATTGGCCGCCAACCAGCTTACCAGTTTCTAATTTGGCCAAGAGGTTTCAGTTTTAAAAAGAGCAGAAGAAAAGATAAAAGCATGTTCATTTGGATGACAAGAAATCCTGGTTTCCTGCAGATTGCCTTCAAATTGACCCAGTGACTGTATGTAGATTTATGCATGTGATAAACAGATAAATAGATAGATGGATTGATTGATGGATAGATAGCTGGCTAAAGATAACTAGATAGCTAGGTAGATAGCTACATAGCTAGGTAGGTAGATAGCTAGATAGCTAGGTATAGGTAAATAGGTAGATAGATAGACATTGTATCTAGTCTATACTTTTGTAGGTATCTATGTATGTATGTCTATGTATGTATAGATTTGTACATAGATATACATACCATTTGAGCAGGAACCACCACCACCACCCACGCGGATGGCTCCCCCCCCTTGCCTTCGGCGGGGCGGATTCCCATCCACAGCAGTCCTTCATGGGCAGTGTTTGTGCAGCTGCAAGTGATTGACTTCCAGTTTATAGGGAGTATATGGGTAGGATGTAGGGAGTCTACAAGGAGTATATAGATGTACAATATATGATTACGCTATGCAATGAGTCATATATAGATACGGTGTGAAACATGTGTAGAAAGCACATATTCCATTTTTGTTTTTTGGCGGCGATTGAGGTGTTATGTAGGGTGCAAGGAGTATCTAGGCAGTGATGAGGCGACGTATATACTACACATAGATACATAATTAGTGTTCGTGGGGGTACTTGTATATAGGTAGTATATAGGTATGCATAGGTGCGCTTTGAGTAAGGTATAAGCAGCAAATATGTAGTATAAAGGCATACAATGAGAAGTCAGCCATGTGTGAGGTACGCTATCGGCAGTATATAAACAGGTTGTAGTATCTGGCGATATGTTTGAAATATACAGGTAGACAGGGTTCAGTGACGAGGTTGTGGCTCTGAAATGCTGCAAACAACGTACAAATGAGAACCTCCCAAATGCTGTAAACAGCGTACAAATGGGAGGCTGTGCCTCCCAAATGCTGCAAATAGCCTAAATGCGAGGTTTGGGGGGATCCATACCATTAGGGTTGGGGGGGCTGGTGGAGGTTCGCGGATCGGATTCATATACTTATATATATATATATACAAATATATCAATCATGTATGTATACATATGTAGCTACCAATGACGATGGACATAGGTCTTGCAGTTGCCACTGGCCCGAGGTCGAAAGATTCGAGATCGCTTTGGCAACAAAGTCACGGTGGAAGACATTGCCTACGCGTGCGCCCGCTGTACAAGCAGTGTTGATGACCTGCCGTGAAGCCAGGGAGTTGATGGAACTCGATGATGATTCCACCTCACTTGAGCAATGTTCAAAACCCGTGTCGGTTGATGATTATGGGGTCTTACACTATCCAGATCTATCCAATACATTGCGGAGTATCACAATCCATCATGAGCAATACTATTAACCAACCAGTACAAAGGAACTACCAAGGGTTTTGAACACTGAACTTGAGGATTGAACAATGATCTAAGCAACGGAATTGTGGTATAAAACCAATCGTGGGATATAATGGCAAATATCAGCAACGGTATGAGCTGGTTTTGTCCAATTCTTCCACATTTCTCCAGTCATTTAATGAGGATTTAATCACGTGAAAGAAGGGATTGAAAGAAAGAATGATGGATATTGGGTTTGAAAGATCCATTGATGTGTCATGATTTCCTGTTAAAATTATCATATCCGATTGTTGGACGAACCCACCCAAAAAAAAAACTACACAGACGGCCATGATGGTTGTCCCACTTACACATCACGCATAGGGGGATCAACTTCCATGTCTTTACAAACAAAGTCGCTAGCTGAGATGCTGCAATAAGCGTTATCAACTTTGGAATGGCAGAAGTAGAGTGGACTTCCGATCACCATTCAGCAGTGAACGGTCACCCAGCAAGTACTGCTGGATTGTGAGGGTAAGAATCATGACAATTATGGTAAACTCAATGAGACACCATCCAAAAAATTGCCATCTAAGCCAAAACCAGTTGGCATGAAATAGAATTGACTATTGACTTGACCACATCACTGGTTGGTAGTGTCGAATATCTGGATTTTCACGGATAGTTGGGATAGTGAGCCCGTAGTGAGCCCCAATGACTTTCATGTTTTTGGGAGGAGATGAGACACCTATCAGAAATTACACCGGCATAGACCCCGGATAAAAAAGACTTCAGAGACGTTTTTTCACGCCGCGTCAATGGGTCAGTGAAATAGTGGATGTCTCGACCTGCGCAAGTCATTGCAAAGAACTTCCCGTTCCCAAATGTTNGTTACCATTGCAGAGAACTGCTGGTTCCCAAAGATTGGAACTCAATAACCTGGGAACCATAGGTTACCATTGCGAAGAACTTCCGGTTCCCAAAGGTTGTAACTGATGGTTCCCAACCTGGGAGCCATAGGTTACCATTGCAAAGAACTTCCGGTTCCCAAAGGTTGGAACTGATGGTTCCCAACGCGGGAACCATAGGTTACCATTGCAAGGAACTGCTGGTNTTGCAAAGAACTTCCGGTTCCCAAAGGTTGGAACTGATGGTTCCCAACGCGGGAACCATAGGTTACCATTGCAAGGAACTGCTGGTTCCCAAAGATTGGGATTCAGTAACCTGGGAACCATAGGGTAACAATTCCGAAGAAATTCGGGTTGCCAAAGGTTGGAACTGATGGTTCCCAACCTGGGAACCATAGGTTACCATTGCAAAGAACTTCCGGTTCCCAAAGGTTGGAACTGATGGTTCCCAACGCGGGAACCATAGGTTACCATTGCAAGGAACTGCCGGTTCCCAAAGGTTGGAACTCAGTGTTCCCTAACCTGGGAACAGAGGTTGCCATTGCGAAGAACTTCCGGTTCCCAAAGGTTGGAACTGATGGTTCCCAATCTAAGAGATTATCATTGTAAGGAACTGCCGGTTCCCCAAGCTNCCATTGCGAAGAACTTCCGGTTCCCAAAGGTTGGAACTGATGGTTCCCAATCTAAGAGATTATCATTGTAAGGAACTGCCGGTTCCCCAAGCTTGAAACTCATGGTTCCCAACCTGAAAAGCGATACGTTACCAGTGGAAGGATCTGCTGATCCCCAAAGGGTAGAACTCATGGTTCGTATCGTTTTGTTCTGTTTCATGAGGCGGTAACAGAACGTTTTGTCTTGCTTAATGGACCGGTAGCGAAATGTTTGCGTTTGGCTGATGGGCCGGCATAGAAATGTTTTTGCACGAAAANGTAACAGAACGTTTTGTCTTGCTTAATGGACCGGTAGCGAAATGTTTGCGTTTGGCTGATGGGCCGGCATAGAAATGTTTTTGCACGAAAAAAGTGCATTTTAGAATGATATGAAAACATTTTTCTTACATTTTTGGTTTTGCTTGATGGACCGGTACAGAACGCTTTGTTTTGCTTAATGGACCGGTAGCGAAATGTTTGCGTTTGGCTGATGGGCCGGCCAAAAAATGTTTTTGCACGAAAAAGGTGCATGTTAGAATGATATGAAAACATTTTTCTTACATTTTTGGTTTTGCTNGCCGGCCAAAAAATGTTTTTGCACGAAAAAGGTGCATGTTAGAATGATATGAAAACATTTTTCTTACATTTTTGGTTTTGCTTAATGGACCGGTACAGAATGCTTTGTTTTGCTTAGTGGACGGGTACCGGAATGTTTGCGTTTGGTTCATGGGCCCGTATCAAATACATGTTTTTTGCGTGAAAACAATGCATGTTAGAATGATATGTAAACATGTTGTTTAGAACTTTTTTNGGCCCGTATCAAATACATGTTTTTTGCGTGAAAACAATGCATGTTAGAATGATATGTAAACATGTTGTTTAGAACTTTTTTTGTTTTGCTTAATGGACCGACATCAAGTTGCTTATCTGTAACACGCGGCAGTCCTTGGTAAACGCGCGCCTCCATATGTCTAGGTTTCTATATTGATAATGCCGTGATGTTTTTTTCCACGCCTGCCACTGAGAAAAGTGCCAGACTACGATTGCAGAAATTGCCGCTCCCCAAAACATTGAAAGTCATGCTTCCCAACGTGGCAACCATAGATTACCATTGCCACCAGTCACCGATTCCTAAAATTTGCAACTCATGGTTGCCAACCTCGGAACCACAGGTTACCATTGCAAGGAACTTCCGGTTCCCAAAGGTTGGAACTGATGGTTCCCAACCTCGGAACCACAGGTTACCATTGCAAGGAACTTCCGGTTCCCAAAGGTTGGAACTGATGGTTCCCAAACTGGGAACCATAGGTTACCATTGCACAGAAATTCCGGTTTCCAAAGTTTGGAACTGATGGTACCCAACCTGGGAACCCTAGGTTTCCATTGCAAGGAACTGCCGGTCCCAAAGATTGGAACTCAGTGTTCCCAACCTGGGAACCATAGTTTACCATTGCAAAGAACTTCCGGTTCCCAAAGGTTGGAACTGATGGTTCCCAACGCGGGAACCATAGGTTACCATTGCAAGGAACTGCTGGTTCCCAAANAGTGTTCCCAACCTGGGAACCATAGGTTACCATTGCGAAGAACTTCCGGTTCCCAAAGGTTGGAACTGATGGTTCCCAACCTGGGAACCATAGGTTACCGTTGCAAAGAGCTTCCGGTTCCCAAAGGTTGGAACTGATGGTTCCAAACGCGGGAACCATAAGTTACCATTGCAAGGAACTGCCGGTTCCCAGAGCTTGGAACTCATGTTTCCCAACTTGGGAACCAGAGGTTACCATTGCAACGAATTGCCGGTTCCCAGAGGTTAGAACTTGTGTTTTCCAATCCGAGAGATCATCATTGTAAGGAACTGCCGGTTCCCGAAGCTTGAAATTCATGGTTCCGAATCTGAAAAGCGATGCATTACCAGTGGAAGGATCTGCTGATCCCCAAAGATTAGAACTCATGGTTCGTATCGTTTTGTTTCGTTTAATGAGGCGGTAACAGAACGTTTTGTCTTGCTTAATGGACCGGTAGCGAAATGTTTGCGTTTGGCTGATGGGCCGGCATAGAAATG
>BGPT01000054.1:219239-232154 GCA_003297045.1 Symbiodinium sp. clade C Y103
CAATATTTTTTTTTTGATTCCAATAATATTTTTTTTTTGATCCCTTGGGAATATTTTTTTTTTGATACTAATAATATTTTTTTTTTGATACTCTTGCCTTTTTTGCAAGTGTGCTTGGGGAGCAAAGCAGATCAAAGTTGTTTCAAAGGGTTGCTCGAAGCAGTAAGGTGCATGTCGATTCCGATGTACATGGTTGATCGTATCATCTTTGCTCTTTCAAGTGAAACATGAGCGCTCTTACTCTTCCAGCTAAGCGCAGCAAAGGTGATAAGTGGATGGTTCAGGGGTACTGTGCTGGTCTCACTTTCTGTTTCTCCCCAATGTTCCGTGCAGATTGTGCTGATGTTTTTTTCCTTGCCAAGATGAATGCACATTTTCAAAGACGAAAAAAAAGCTCTCGGTGAGATCCTCTTGGCCATGGTTTGAGGGTAGATCCCCCCAGGTTGAGCCATGAACTCCCAATAAGTGTTTTCGTAGTCATGTTCCAATTTTCCCTGGTTTCCTCTCAATGAAATTGGTTTAAGTTCCTCTACAGTGGGACCCCACCAGTTGTAAATGGAGTCTCCAACTATGGGATTGTTTACCAGTTACAACTAGGTCATACATACTGCCAACCACAACAATCTACCAGTTGCATGGGCTGAAGCAATCCCATGTCATGAATCTACAAATAGAATTTCCAAGGTTTCACAAGAATTTTGTAGCAAAATGGGAGAGAAAGCCACCCTGTACCCTGGGCACCATCCGCTAGGAGTGTATGGCACGAACGCATTCGCAGCACACCTAGTGGGACCTTCGTGCTGCCAGGGTTGTTGAGATGAAAAGAATTGAAGAGTGGCATATTCGATATATTTTTTTTTTCTTTTTTGAAGTTTTTGGGATTATAAGGTGGACTGTTGATCTTTGTATTTAGTTGGTTCTCCTTCTCAGAAAAGCTGAAATGATACACCAAAGCCTGGAGACCTGAACGAGTGACGTGTTGAGGCGAAGACTTGCGGAGGACCTGAGTAATTTTACAAGATCTTAATGCTTTCTGGTCCTGCTTGGGTTCAGCCCATGCAGATTCCGACACTTCGGAGCCATGTGCCAAGCCGATTTCAGCGGAGTTGTTTTAATGACATATGTTGATGGAAGATCGGAACATGGCTCTGGAGGGGTGGTCCACCCTGTAAATGTACAAAAAAGTAAAACGGAAGCTCCAGCAATTGCTGGACCAGCCTGAGTTGAGGGACTGATGACAACCATTCCTGTCCGAAATACCGTCTGAAAAACTGATTGAGGAAGATAAGACATAATAATATGATAGGAAAACTGGAGGGATGCTCTTTACCTAAGACAATCCGAAACGCTTCTCCTTAATGCAGAAAGACCATGTTTGGTGCCTCGCCGAAGGTTGTCATTCATTGATCACCTCAACAATAGATTCAACTGACTGGCTCGCATCTTTGTGAAAAATGCTGGACTCTGACTGCAAGTCCTAGAGGGACCCAACGGGGATGGAAAAATCCACCTGCAGGTGAACCTTCACAGAAAATTGGATGTTTCCAGGGCACCCTTTCCAAAGGGTAAGCAAGTTCAGACTAACTTTTGATATCTTCGACATTTGTTGTACTTCGACTTGAACATCCATTGGTGTTGGTAGCATACACTGCATGAGACGGAGAGGTGTATTGCGCAATCGGCTCAGACACAGTAGGATTTCAGACACTGCTGGCTCCCACTGAAGAGGGCAGGCGGGGCCTTCATTGCAATGACCCTGAGGGAAGCCTTAGGCTGAAATCCTTCACTATGAGATATAGAGGTTGGATGCTGGTGCCTTGTCGTCCACGAATGTATCAAGAGTTTCTCAAAAAATGGGGATCGGCACAAACTGACAGAACAATTCAGCGAAGTTTGGCTGAGTGCCGCTCACCCTCCGCCCTGCTCAGAGCAAGATCGACCCAACTAGCCAAGGTTGCTACTGGCAGGATCGGCTATCCCTTTGGGTACCCGACCTGGAAGAACGGAATATGTTTCCAGCGAGTTCCCTAGAGGGCATTGGTTCTACCTTTTGGTCCCACGGATTGCATAACCGGCAAATCACCCCACTGGACAGTACAAAAGAGCCTCTTCTAGGGATTGTCCCCACCCGGTGAGAACTTAAGCCGGCAATGGAAAATCACCCAAATATCATTGCAAATGTGTATATATGTACATATATGTAATTATGAATTGGCCCAATAGAAATATTGATTTCCAATGCCAAGTTTGTTTTCTACCGCGTTACTACTCGCAGAATCGCAGAATGTGCACAGGCAGCAGCGGTCCACGCCCATCATGTCGGCGCTGGTTTGGAAACTCAGAGACCACAGATGCTTTCACACTGGAAATGGACCATCGGAATGAAATTGAAGGGTTCAGAAGATTGCCCCAATTACCCTCCGGTAAGTTAACAGTTTGCTCTGGTATCGATGGCCCATTTAGTTCGATGGTTTGCCTAATTTTTAGAATTTGTGACTGTGATTTTCCCGGATTTTCTATAGCTACAAGTATGTTAAATCATGTTAAATCAGAGGATAGATCTCAAACAAATTGAACTTTGCGACATGACTTCCTACCAAGTCACCCCAGGGATCCTGGATCAGCTCAGGACATGTCCCTGGAGGATGTCATCAAATCCAAAGGTCCTCGCTTGGCAAACGGATTTCCTTGGGGGGTTTATGGCTAAATCAATCTAAATCATCTGGAAAAATCCTACAATGCCATCTTTGGGAGGGGTGAACATCCAGAAATCCCAGCTATTTTAATGTTCATCAAGATACCAGGATTTTCAGGCTAGACCTGTGTGTTGATTGTTTTCGAAAATTGCCAGATGGTATTCCCACAAGTAGAAAGGGAACATTGGAAACGGCTGTGGCAATCTGGCATTTCACAATGGGAACTATGCATGTTCAACGGGTAGATAATGTAAATTACATGTTGGAAATTGGCCATTGCTATGTGTGATTGTCAGAGGGTAAGTGTCGATAGGGAAACAGGGCAATAGGCACAGTTTTCCCTAAATGAGTTTAGTTTGGACTGAACCAAAATCTCCAAAAAACTCCTTCCTCGCAAAGATGCTTCGGCCACGACATGTTTTGTCATGTGGATGCTTGAAGACAGTGGTTGAAAGATTCTCAATCAGATTCTTCCAGCAGGATCTTGCATTGCAGTCCACATGTTGCTACCTGATTCCAGGGCCCAAGTCAAGCTGCAAAAAAGCAGGGCTCAAGATTCAAAATCATCAACCTTTGAGGGTTCTGGGGTCTTCAATTTTGACCCTATGGGTTTGAGATTGTGGGAAAACCCCCAAATCCATTGGTTAGTCATAACTTTCCCTTGTAAAATGGCCCTTTATTTAGGGCATCACCCGTTTTCGGACTTGCCCATATCCATTATTCATTGATTAAAAATATGAAATTATGTAATCACTATCCCTTCAATCATCTTAAATCCCTATTCTTCCCCTGGATTTAAGATGTGTTTCCCCATTGGCGAATCCACCATTTGGGGAATCTTCTGGGAATATGTTTCATGTTTTATAACCCCCTGCAAATCCACGTTTTTCTGGCGTAAAGTCCCATGAATTGGCTTGGGAAATCCCATGAGTTCCCCCGTCAGGCGGAAACAGCAAGCGCCCAGTTCGCTCTGCCAAGGCGTGTCCGGCGGTGCGGATGATTGACCCTACATGATGGGACATATTCATGTACATATACATATAATAGAATGATTATAGAATGATTATAGTGATTATGGCCATAAGGTGGGCAGCACTCAGTATATCTTGATAAACTATATCCATTACCAAACTTTTCAGGTCGAGGAAGCATCGTATTTTTATCCAGATACTCAATTATGGATCTATCTAAGTACACCCACATCTTGAGGCCAAATTAAGGGTGATAATATGAGAAACTGATCAATCTTATAAGTTATAAGTATATCTAGCATATTTGGCGCAACCGCCATGAGCCAGTTTCATAGAAAGTAGTAATCTCTGGGTTGAAGGTTGGGAACTTCTGCAGAAGACCATTGTTGTTTTCCGTTGGAAATGGAGGTGTGTCCTCTGTTTTTCCATTCATCCAATTTTGAGACGATTTGGATTTGCTGAAGATCTTTATATCTACTGTATGTTTCATTTTTGGAGGGCCATCTACAGTGAATCCAAGAAAATGAAGTCTGAAGCAGATCCGTGTTAGTTTGGAACCGAATAAGTAAGATATTGGTGAAGAAGGCAGCCACCTTAGGGTCCCTAAAGTTCTCGCCCTTGACCCAATGTGGAACGGGATGCACGATGTATTTAAGAACAACCAGACAGCAAGAACCCCCATCTTTTTGAGGAAAATCCTGAAATGTCCAATCTTCCGGAAGTTCAACATCACCTTCAGATGGTTCTGGGACATCATACCCTGATGTTTTTTTCAGGAACGTGGATGATTACACCATATTACACCTGTTTCATCTTGGGTGTATAGCATAGTTGTTTGTTGGGTAAATACGCATATCGCCATGGATCAAGACCGGAGTACCAAACGACCCACAAGATTGGATGTTCATGCGCGGGGATGATATTGTTGACCCATGCCCAACCTCTGCAGTATATCCAATGCCATAAGCCTTCAATTGGGAATTGTTTTTATATCATCCATATCAGGTGGATTGAGGGGGGGTTGAGGGTTGAATCACATCAAGCATGATCACTCCCAAAAAAAAAATGTACTCAGTTGCTAATAGTTACATAGCTCGTCAGGAAATTCCCATGTGATGACACCCCAACTGCTCAACCTGGGCACAACTATCAACCAGGCAGCGAGCAATGGCACAAAAAAGGCCTGGAAGCGATGGTGGTGGTGTTGTGCAACAAACGGAGATGTGTCCCACATGGGAAAATATGGTGTTTTTGGTGGTCGAAAAATTGAAGACTCATAGCAACCACAAACATCGAATTTTGGTAGGTCGTTTTTGGTGGTCATTCATCCAATTTTGAGAGGTCCCATTCTTGATCCATACCAAGCAATAGGTGAAACAGGTAGTGCATTAATGGATGGTAGTTTTGACTATTGGTTTGGAGCCCCACCTGCACTGATCATGCAAGTTGATGTTGATGACTTTCTCCAGCGAAACCATCGACTACGTATTCCCACTTGGAGAACCGTTGAGGGGTGGACAAGTTTGGCAAATGGTTGTAACATTGTAAGAACAGGCTTACGGTTGGTCCGCAAGGAATGAGTCCAGATACCATTCTTTTTTGGATCCGTTTCAGGGGTACCTCAATCCATGTGTAGCTTCGTTTGTGCAGATCCGGCCGCTTTCTGACCTCGGAAATTTAAATTCGTTTGGCTGGAAGCATCGGTCCTCAAGTCGAGTTTCAATCATCACTTAATGGCATCAGATATCAGCAACTCGGTTTCACTTCGGCACACTTGAATCCCTTGGTCCAATTGCCAACGATAAGTGAGAGAGGCTATGGCTCCATATCTGAAACATTTACATGTAGGGATCGTCCCAACTGTTTCTTGGTGGCTCAACCAGCTGGCAAATATTCCCAATGGCGTTGGTTCATATCCCAAAGTGGTAGGTCCTAAAATGCAGGGGTATCCTAAACTGATGGGTTTCAATTTCTTAAATAGTCGACTTTGTTTTTTTTCGCGCGATTTGCCCCTATTTCAAGAAAACATCCATATGCATTCAATTTCCCCTTATTTGGTGAGTGGCGCGAAAGCACCGCTGGGACTTCAAGTAAAGACACACCTAAGTCTTGCTGTGCTCCAGGTGCAAAAGACTGAGCCGCTAGCCCCAGAGCCCACTCTCACCGGACAGTGGACAGATGGAAGCATAGAGGAATCCCAGGAAAGCCACTGGAGTACAATGGGGATACGACTTTGTGTAAACCGTGGGTTCTGTACGTACTTTATAAATGGAGATATTGGTTAAACTTGTATATAGTATATACACCGCAAAAAAGATGAAAGCGATCGTCGCCAGGACCCACGTACTATAGACGTATGTTGATTTCTTCTTGGCACATGTTAGTACTACCCATTTACAATATATACACTCCAGTAAAATGCAACATTCTATTGTTTTGAAACTGTATTGATAGTGTATTTCAAATGTAAGTATCATTGGTTCTATATTTTTTTTGTTGCCATTCTTGGGGGACAACCCCGATGGTTTGACCCGCTGAAGATCACGATTATTTACAAGTACTTTCCCGGGCCTTGCGGTTGTTTCGTCTTTGTTGGGAGGAGGGGTGTTTGATGGTTTTTGTCAGGGTTTGTTTATGTTTGCTTTGCGTTTCATTTGTTTTGAAACTGTATTGATAGTGTATTTCAATTTATTTCAAATGGAAGTATCAACTATCTCCATATCATCGGTTCCATAATGCCATTCTTGGGGGACAACCCCCAATGGCTTGACCCGCTAAAGATCACGATGGCAAGTACTTTCCCGGACCTTGCGGTTGTTTCGTCTTTGGGAAAAGGGGTTTTTGTCAGGGTTTGCTTTGCGTTTAATTTATTTGTTTTGCATTGGAATAGTGAACGAAAACGATTTGGCCACTTTAGTGGGCTTTGCGGTTGTTTCGAGTTCGTTTGGGGAAGAGAATCTATGTCGGGTTTGGGTGTGGGTTCATTTGTTTGGCTCGCGTTTGATGAGTGAACGAAGACAGTTCAGACACTTTGCCGGGATTTGATGCGGCTGTTTGGTGGTTGTGAGGCGAAGTCGTTGGGGTTTCGCTTCGGGGCCACTCCACATAGTACACCTTGCGCGAAACAAGACCCAGCTGTCAGAACGCCATTGAAGAGAAGAGATTTCAGTAGCCATTCTCCAAGCTGACCCAACAAAAACGTCACAAGAGTGTCTCAGAAGATTGTTTTTGTAAGAATGCCTGAGAATGTTTACTCTGGACAAGAGTGTCTCGCAAGAGGGTCGCACGAGAGTGGCCTGCTAAGAGTGTCCCCAATCCCCAAGAAAATGGCTAATGAGTGGCTCAAAAGAGTGCCTCAACAAGAATATCCCACAAGAGTCTCCTACAATAGTGTCTGGTTCCAGAAGGTGTCTTCAAAAGAGTGTCTTACAAGAGTGGCCCACAAGAGTGTCTCAAACGAGCGTCCCAGAAGACTCTCTCAGACAATTATTTTACAGGACTGGTTCAGAAGAGTGGTTTGCAAGCGTGTCTCACAAAAGTGCTCCACAATGATCAGTTTGAAGTAGTATTTGTTTTCAGCTCGTGTCGTGCATTCAGGTTTTTTTGGTTCTATCAGGTTTATTTTCTGCCAGGTACTGGTACAGTATCTAAGATTTGCGATGAACTTGAACGAGGCTATTCCGTAGTAGAACAATCCACATGATCATGCACGCAAACCATGGGAGAGTATGTGATTCCACGTTATTTTTCTGGAAAATGTACCACGATTACGGTGAGCAACTATACCTCTTTGGGTAAAAGAGAACGAACCTTCAGCAACCGGACTGGAACGTTTTTGCCAGGCCCTCCCCCAACATTCGCGCTAAGGCCTCGGTTTCACACCAAAGTAGCAGGTGTTTAAAGATATTCATCCATCTATTCAGATCTTTGGCCCATCACCACCCAAAAATCTCCGGGGATGGGTTGCTTCAGTGGGGGTTCACCTAGTCCTGGTGCTGGAACTGATCGCGCAGCCTGAGGCGTCCCAAGCGCAACACTGCCGGTGTGGCGGGCGCACTCATTGGAACCGCGCTGAAGGCAGCAGCTGCCGCCGCGGTCGCTGCAGCCTGGCGAAGAGGAGTTGACACGAAACAAAACGGGGAGTTGTCCCAAGAGAAATCGGGATCGATTGCTTTGTTTTCCTATGGGAAATCCACGTGGAATCTTGTTTGGGACTATTCCAAACAATGTTCCGAAAGGTTGGTTGATGTCTACGTATTGGTTGCACGCTGATAACCAACTTCCATTCCCGTGTTTGTTGGCTTTTGTTTAAGAAATTGCCTTTGGAATGTGTTTTTTCTTCTAGCATTAGTTTTCATGTTATGTCCCTTCTTGTCACTCACCCACTGGTTAGTGGTTTCAAAATGTGTTTCCCATCCCTAGGATGCATTCACCAGCAACTGCTTGATGAGTGTTGGCAAATATTCCAAATTTGGTACCAACCGTTGGTGGAAAACCTGACCGAGAAGTGTAAATTCTTACGATTGATTCATAATATTCCCTTCCCGCTGATAATACGACTGAGTGGGTTGGATGTTGGTTTGTTTGTTGGAATATATCATATCGATTCCCACTAGAAAACCTGATTGGGAGGATCATCCCAAACAAGATTCATATGTTGCTACTGAAATGGTGTCGTAAGTGGACCAATGATATCCCACAAACGCAAATGAATGATCAGTGATCAATTGTGAATCATCCCAAGCCATGTTGTTTGATTATATCATATGGATTCAGATTCAGAACATCGTGAGACAGAAGATTCCAATCATAACTGTAAATTCCATGATTAAGAACGGATTCATTATTTTCATACTCTTTCATCCAGCCAATCATCAGTTTTGAAGTTCAACCACCACCAGCCCGACATTGTGGCTCTCAACTGAGGCTTCCAAACCTGCGCCAGCCGTCTCCGCAGCGAAGGCTGAAAGACATGGATGCATTTGGGGGGAGCAGATATGTCCTAAGATCGCAATGTTTGTGGGGAAAACGACAGTGAGCTATTAATTATTAGATGTGAGGTTTTGCAAAACATCATCTACTTCAAAAAAGCAGCTTTAAAGGCAATATGGAATTTGATGGACAAACATGCATTTAGCGACAAAAAGGTCACATGACCACCAAAAGAGGCTTGGTTTCCACCAAGAATGAAGTCTAGAAAAGGCGGACCAGCAAATCTCTTCTGGGTTACTCGTGTAGGGTCCCTAAAAATTTCCTGCATTCATGCGAACAACTGACAGTCACTGCATCAACAAAAACTGCTATAGGCTTCTGTAGATCGATATCATTTGAACGCCGAAGTGCATGTAGATCAAACGGTACATCATCCAGAAGCCATGATGGCTGGGTGCAACTTTCTGGAGGCCAAAAGTGCCAAGGATCCGTCCAAGGAGGCAGCGAAGGAGACGGAAAAAACCGAGAAACCTGCTGCCACCAAGCCCGCCGTGCAGGCCAATCTCCGGTGGCATTTTTTTTGAGTCCGGTGGGGACGGACCCGGAATCAAATTTATTTTGGGAAAGAAAATGAGGGACTAAAGTGATGACTGAAGTTGGAACCCAACAGGTACAAACATTTAATGGTCCGATTCAACGGGGTACAACGGTGGGACTCGTGTTCTCTATGTCAAGTGGGTCTGTTGGCTTTCATATTTCTCTCAAGGTTCACCTGAAAAGTTGTCGCCTTGTCAGGAAGTTTGGAAAAAATGCCATGCATTTGATTCATAATGCTCCTGGTTGTGTCCTGCATTGTTATCGGTTCATACAAGATATATGTAACTTTACGCATACAACCTCTAGCACATGAGTGATTCTTCAAGATTTACAAGCCCCAACAAAACTCATTCCATCTCATTTCCGATCATGCATTAATTGTTCGGTTGTTGATTGTCAATCATTTCCCATCGTTTGCTTTGTTGTTTGATTCACAACTAACCATCACAATCCCCACTATCCCCCCATTGATTATATGTGTGTGTAATACAAAATCATGAGTGTATGTATGTATATATATATATACATTTATTTGTTTGTTTATTTCTTTATTTATGTATGTATGCATGTATGCATGTATGTATGATTGTGTTTGGTTATTTATTTATCTATCTATCTACTATCTATCTATTTATTTATGTCTCTGTTATTGTTTGTTTATCTATTTATTTATGTATTTATTTATTTATTTATGATGATTCATACCCCAGCGATGAAAAAAAATGTTGATAGCTTCCCACGTCTTACGTTCCGCCACGACATAACATGCAGGCCATCACCCCTGGCAAGGCTCCAAAGGCTGGGACGCCGTAGAATTTCCTTCAGCGGTTGAAGTGAAAAGTTCGTTAAAACGATATGTGCCCTGTTCATAACATGGTTTAGTTGCTCATGAAAGGGGATGGTCATCAATCCATTAAAGGGATTTCTTTGCCCATTAATTATGCTTGCATTCCCACGAGATGGGATGGCAATGAACCATATAACATGTGTTGACCCTGGCACGTATCTTGCTGTTTTTTCCAATAGAATGATATGTGCTTTCTGGGATCATGTTGGGGTTTTCCTATGAGTTCTTCCCATGAATTATGGTTTTGTTTGCACTGCTTAGAATTTCTATCATACCAAGCCAGTGATTGGTGGTTTCAACGGTGTCCTTCTCCATCCTAGTTTTTGGGATGGGTTGAAATGCCCATTCAGATTCCAATCATCGCAGTTTGGGATGGGCATCGAAGTTGATAGTTTTCAGGGATCCATTGACACCACCAAGCAGGAAGGTGTGTAGGAGAGAACCACTGCATGAAGCATTGTGGGTATGGGCCAAACTCATGTGGGAAGCAATTTGAATTGCGTGCCTGAAGTTGATCATCATGCTACAGGTTGAGTCAACAGGGGACCCATTGAAAACTTCGCAGGGATCGCAGGTCCCCTGATGGTTTCTTTTGATTCTGACACCTCACCTTTCAGTGATTAACTGGCGGGGTCGCCAGGGTGGGACTGAAGACAAGCTGGGCATGACCTTGGACGATGTGATCAGGGTTCAGGTGCCGCTGGGCAGTGGATCATCTTAGTTCAGCCACAAGGTGGGAACCGGAGCCAGAAAAGTGATGCCACAGTATGTTGTTTCTCAAGTTATTTGGGGGGCCTGCCCCAGCAGTTGCAGCCTGGAGGAAATACTTAAAGTCCTCCTTTGTGCATAGATACTTATAATTGGATGAAATGAGATGGCATGTTGGATGTTGGATTATCAATTGGTAAGAATCAAAGTGTCCTGGATTCAGTCACTCAAATGCTAATGGAGTGTTTGTTGTTTCCAAGCTGTCAGGGGTTCCCAGTTCCTACGAAATGGCAGTGATGATCTCGGTGTCCCAAGTCCCGTCCAGTTTTGCCCAGGACCACAAGAAGGTGCCAGAACCTCGAGATGTCAGGGTCCCAGATTTGAAAACTAGTTGATTCAACCAGCCATTTGGCATGGTGATTTGCCCATTGAAAATATTCCAAATAGGGAGTTCACCGATGAATATTGAATGTGGGAATGGTATGGGTATGTATGGGTATTGTCCAAAAACAGTGGATTTAAGCTCAATGTATGCCATTCTCTGAAGCTCATTTTATGCCATTTTCTAGTGGGAAAGTTATGATTAACAAGTGGAATTTGGACAGGTGACCAATGCTCAGACGACAGATAGATAGAGACAGAACAAATTCTTTAACAATAACCCCGAAAACATCATGTTCACTCATTCCTGTTCTGGAAGTGCGAACCACCAGCAGGAGGTGCCATCAAGGAAAAGGAGATCTCATTGCCGTGCCAAAATGTTTGAGGTATATGATGATGCAATATAAGACAAAATTGGTCACTACCCACGACCCTATTGGAAGGGAGGGTTGAACATCAGCAGCTGGGGCACCAGGATTTTGCCCAAATCAAATCTGATTCCTGTGAACTCCCCAGTTTTCTGCTGTGAAGGCGACATGTTTTCTTAGCAAAATCCAAGTTGAATCCAAAATTTCAGGGGTTGAGTCCCCATTTCGGGGGGGTGAATGCCCATGGGAATCTGGTTTAACCCCCAATGTTCTTTGCTAAATCCTCATCTTTGTTCCTTGAATCCCTATGTTTGTTCATCAAAACCATATGTTCGGTGCTCAAATCATTGCTAGTTTCCACTATTGTTTTGAACCACCATTTCTTTTCACCCTGCTAAGTGCTGGGGGCACATTTTTGGGGTGCACCAGCTGCAGGTGAAGCGTGCTACCGGTTTGGCAGGGAAAGGAGGTATGGATTGTGAATGAACCGCAGGGAATTGGCATTGGAAAAGACTGAACTATCCCCAAGGGTCATCAAACACGGAGATTTAATCTGGAAAGATTGTTTTTTGAACTGGAAATCGTTGGGGATTCAGTCTTAAATAGTGATGGAAGACTAAGGAAGCCAACTACGTTGCATATGGACTCTATAGATATATTGGCTTCTCTAAAAATAGGGTACAGCGGAACCGTTGGATAAGAACCGAATAGGAATTTTCCAGCGTACCCTGGGGTTCTTAAGTGCTATATGTGGAAAAATACGGGCATTGTGAACNGGAACCGTTGGATAAGAACCGAATAGGAATTTTCCAGCGTACCCTGGGGTTCTTAAGTGCTATATGTGGAAAAATACGGGCATTGTGAACGAGGGTACCTTCAAGTTCTTAAGGGGTTCTCAATCAAGAGGTCTGGCGACCCCCAACTTGGGATGCTGAAAAAAACTTTCAGGGCCTAAAAGTTTTTCCAGGTGTGGCTGGGGGCTCAAGAGGCTTGGGGATGCTGAAAAAAACTTTCAGGGCCTAAAAAGTTTTTCCGGGTGTGGCTAGGGGCTCAGAGGCTTGGGGATGCTTTAAAAAACTTTCAGGGCCTAAAAGTTTTTTCCTGTTTCCAAGATGTCTCTTTTACAAGCGGATTTGCAGGGGCTCGATTCCCCCCAGGGTCGCCCCCAGAGAAGAGAAGCTGCAGCAGCAGCACCAAGATACCCCGCTACACCTCNGCAGGGGCTCGATTCCCCCCAGGGTCGCCCCCAGAGAAGAGAAGCTGCAGCAGCAGCACCAAGATACCCCGCTACACCTCAAGATGTACCTTAGCAATTGTAGAATCTAGTCGCGCCTCCTGGGAAAGGTGAATAAGAACGAATGACCAAAATTTCAGGGTTCCCTAGGGTTCTTATTTCAATTAGCCGGTAGACAGGG
>BGPT01000054.1:232165-301863 GCA_003297045.1 Symbiodinium sp. clade C Y103
CTTATTTCAATTAGCCGGTAGACAGGGTTGAATCCAGCAATCCAGCCCCTGAGGTTCTTAATGCAGTGGGTTCTTAAACAGTGGTTTCACTGTACCCAAATCAAAATTGACTGGTTAATCGTCACTTTCCCAGTAAAACTGCCATACATCGGGTTTAAATTCCCTCTCTTTCGGACAAACCGATATCATTCCCATACATTTGATGGGCAAATCACCTATACAAGTCTAATGACTTCAACCACCCATCTTCACATATATCCTGATATTATATGTATATGTGGAGGTGTCCTAAGTCATGGGGGTTACACCTAGTCATGATCCATTAAGAAATCGGATTTTCCATGAAACAAACCATCCAGCTATTGGGGATCCCTCCATGGAAACCCCCACGAGCCAGGCTTCAGGCAACGGGTGGCGCAACGACAGATGCGACAGGCCCGGACCGTGAAAAAACACGAGGAAGGCCGGGTGTTTTTCCAACGCAAGGCTATGGAAAAAAATGGGGAGATAGCTGATATAAACCAGGTTAAATGGTGGTTGGTTGATGATTTGTTACATCCCAATGAGGGTAAAATGGGTACAGAACGTCAACTTCAGGGTGTTCATTTGAGACCTTTGCTGCCAGGGGCTTGAGATCAAAGAAAAGGCCCCGTTGGCCAAGCTCAATGGAACGCATTCGAATCAACGAAGATGCACAGGTAACACACATACCGCACAATACAGCTGGGCAAATTCCCCAGCGAAGCAGTAATTCGTCAGTAATTCTGATTTGAAGCGCCATTTTTGGTGGTTCAACTGCAATCTCGTGGGGATCAAACCATCATTTTTTGCGGGTTCAAACTAAATCCCAAATCGGGGAGGATTGAAACCCGGTGCAGCTGAGTAATTCCCATCTCTGATCCCACCGCAGCGCTGCGGTGCGTGGCCTGCGCTGGCTTCAGGTGAAACAGGTACAGAAAAAGGACAAGGCACCAGTACGTGGCCCAAGGGGCAGATGGATGGCCATATAGATACAATGTGGTGCCTCAGGTTTTTGGCTAAGTTGTTGAACACAACTAGGTTAAGTGTTGGGTTTATATGGGTTTATTATGATTAATAGCTATCAGGTGGGTAGCACTTCATATATCTGAATCAAAGCGACTTCACTTCGCGACGCCACTGGAAGTAAATGGATTGGGTTTGGGGTAACTGTCCCCAAATCGCCCAACTTTCCAGGTTAGTTAAGTACCATAATTTGTCCAGCTAGACATTTGGGGTTTTACATAGTTCATCGTATGATTAGTATGAGAGCATGTGATAATTCCAATAGTAAAGCATGCAAAATGTTAGCATTTCGATATTCTCACGTGTATTACCCAACAGGGTTATTGTTAGGTCTAGCTAAGTACTATCTCGGTTTCACTACGCTACCTCTCGAGGTCAGAACCATGCGAGGCCGTGGTGCACGACAAGCAGACAATCAGGAGCGGCGGCATGGCACTTACCCTTCAAGATGTCATCTTGGTATGGAAATGGGATGGTTTTGTTTTTGGAAATGGCTGGAATCTATGGCCTTTTGTCGATTTGTGTTTGATGTTAAAAGCCACAAAAAGTGCCAAATGTTGGCTATAAATCCCGTCGTCCTGGTTTTTCATACGCACTATTATTTTGAGGGATTATTCTAGGGACATGGGATCAAGAACATGGGTCAAATTTTGAGACATGCAAAGAATCCCAAATGAAGAATCCCAAATGATGAATAGTAGTATTTAATTTTTGGGATCTAGGGAATCTATGCTCAATAGAAGTATCATTTTCACTAGTGATGTAGTATTCACTCTGCAATTTTGGGTGAACCATGTGAATGGGACTTCACCGGCATTTTCAGTTTGCCCTAGATAGAAACTCCAGCAATAGCTGGACAGGAACCCATCAATTGGGAGCCTGCTCATGGGTACATCAGGCCCATACACAATCGAATCCACATAGTCAACAAGTGATGGAATCCACCTTCAAAACTCACATAATGTGAGATCCACAAGAACAAACAACCCCCAATTTGTGGTTATATCGTGGTTGTATTGCGGTGTATTTCACGTTAGAGAGCATTACCTCTCGTAGAAGTGGCATGTTCCGTCAGGGTCATTTCTTCACCCAACAAAAAACTGCAAGGACTTTTGGAGCGGTGGAGGTAGTGCAGGTGGTGGTCGTTCTTCCGCGCTTCGGCCGACCTTGGAGGGAGCTTGGAGCTACCTGGAACAGCCCAACCCTTTATGGATCCCTCATGGCTATGCAAAGCGACCGATGATCGCTTAATGGACTTCTTTGATGCTATCAATTTTGGATGCTATTTCATACCCAGCCAAAAAAAAATCTTTCGATATGTGTCCAAAGATTAGCCATGTTGTCTATGATTGCCTGGATGATCTTGGCGGTGACGTGGTGTTCCTGCCGTATTTTGGCCATTTGGCCTACCCCGCAGGATCATTACAGCACCACTGGTTGATGATCCTCTGGTAATTCAACATGCCGGAAAGTGACCCATTTGTCGACACTTTGGCGACCAAAAACGGCAGACCAACAAAAAAAAACGTTGCTATGTGGTTACCAAGAATCATAGGGCAATATGTGTGAGGGCGACACCACCTTTTGTGGCTTGGGGTCATCACCATCCCATCATCCAGTTGCGAAACCTCAGGCTTGGAATGAGACTTCCGGCGGTCCGCCGGCTTAGATGGCACAGGGGAGCCAGGAGGATTGTTGCCCCAGGGCCGGCTGATAGTTGTGTTGCGTGTGTGCCTTGTTGCTTGGGGGTGATACAACCAGCTTCAGTCTTTTTGGAAGTCCCTATGTACCAAGACAGAGAGGATTGACCGCGGGTACATATATACATGTCACATGCACATGTGTGTGTAATATGGCTACATTCCACCCATGGGCTATGTTTCACACGGGATCCTGAAGATTTATCACTGTCTCACTCAGGTGGCAAGGGCCGACGCATGTCAGATGATTGGAATGATTGGAGTGGCCAGGGCCCCAAAGCGCTGGCGGGATGCGTTTGAGCGCCACAAACTGGCAGGGCATTCAGAAGCCCGCTTCACTATACAAAGATGGTTTTGAGCTATGGTTTACACCCTTCTCGTTCGATGCATAGATGATCACAGATTCAATGGCATGTTTTGCTTTTCCGAAGTGTCACATGGAATTGAAAGGATTATGTAGCATAACATCCAGTGACCGGACTCGCCGGACTGCCGAAGGCCCTCCTGCCAAACGTGCGCGAACAGATGATTGGGGCTGGGGAGGCCTGGAAACATCGTGATTTCGTCTGAAAATGGGCAGTTCCAAATCCAATGGACGTGGATTGTCATCACTTGTCCTATTCAATCCCGATTTGGAGGTAGGACCCAATTTTGGACAAGCCCATGTATGATATAATTGTGGTTTGGGGCAAATGTAGATGAATGGTACCATGAATGATTTGGGAATGGGTGCGTGCGAGAATCCGCCGCCTAAAAATCGCTAAGCATGTTCTGTTTTGGTAAGAAAACCGATATTGCTAAATTCCCAATTGACGGAAAGGGTTGCTAATGACGGTTGCCAATCATGCATCCATTGCCATGCATGACTGTATGAGCATTGTCTTTTTGTTTGGCTGGTTGTGCTTTGCTGGAGTTGTGGAAGGGGCATTTGTCCAAAACATTGGCTGGACCCATTTTATTCATTTCTATGGCCATTCTAATAGGACAATGAAAGTCTCTTCCCCAACATGTTCAGATCATATCCTCCAGGCAAAGCGACCAGCAAGGGCAGCAAGGGCAAAAGCAGCGGCAAAGGCAAGGGCGGTGGCAAGAGCTGGCACGATGACTGGCGTGACGACTCCTGGCGCGACGATTGGCGCGAAGAGAGTGGGGATCCACAGGGCTGGAAGGGTGGTGGCCAGCCAGTGGTTGTCAATGGATCTCCATCCCAAACACAGAAGACCAATGGATTATGCGTGAATCTTCAGCAAAATCTAACAGCGAAATCACCCACAAATGCTTTTAAGAACCATCTCTCAACGCTAGTTGACCGATTTTTTGCAGTGGTGAACCATGGTTCCCAAATGGTTGGCCTTGCAGCCCTGTCCGCCCACGCTATGGTCAAGGCTATGGCTACGGCGGCAAAGGCGGTAGCGGCAAAGGTGGTGGCTGGAACGATGAGGCGGGGGACGCGGCTGTTTGGGGCTGTTTGACGGTGGAAGCCAGGTGGATGGAATGTGCAATTGCATATATTGTATGATCTAAGCTCATATGGACGCAGACGTGGATATATTCATCTGGGGCCTTGACTCCAGAGTTGAGTTGTTTATCATGATCTATGAGTGTTTGAATGCAGAAACGAGATCTGGACATTGATCACAGAATTCATCCGGGAGCTACAAGGTGGTGCCTCCCAGTTTTAAATTGTTTTATGCACCCCCATCAACTATATGTGTATGTATATGATATGTATATATATATATTTATATACATATATATATATGTGATTATATATGTATATCATAAACCCTAGTTATTGGAGTTATAAACCAACTTAGCTATCTATGGGTGCGATGGTCCAAGTTTCATTGTCGCAATTACAACAACTGTTGATATAGTTGGCAAGCAAGGCTTGAAACAGGTCTGGAATATGCTCCCCCAAATAAGAAACCAAGACGATGCCAGTTGACAAAGGCTTAGTATGGGTGGCTCAATCACAGACCATGGGTTGTTGGTACTATAAATAAATATCCCCCCTTGTTGCTTGAAACTACGTCCCAGACACTCAGTCCTACAGCGCTTTTTGATGGGTTGATACCCCAGTGAATCCACGCGTGTTACCGTTTGGGAATCAAAGATGGTGCTACTACTACTAGCTCTCCCGATTCGTGGATACTTTTGCTGTTTGAATTTCTTGTTTTGTTCTATTCCCAAGCGAGGTTTCCGAAGGGTAGCAGTTTCTTACCACTGCAAATTGGCAGCAAAAGCAGCAAAATCGCAGGATCTTGACTGCCCAGGATGTCCCGTTCATATCAGTGTATAGATGTGCCAAAAAAATGGAAAGTGCCATTGCCATGTTTGATGACCGGATGGTAGGGGATGAGGCACCCCATGAAACCAAGCGCAGAGGCCTGGGGTGCTAGCTCTTGGCGTCCTCAGAGGCGCTTTAGTTGTGGAAATGTGGCGGAATGGGGCAGAGTTTGTGCCAAAAACATCATACCATCAACGATGATGGCGCTAGTAGTGGGAAAAGTGGAGAGATCAACAAAATGCCAAGATGGTAGGAAATCACCAATGAAAGTGGGGACAGTACCTGTAAGATTGCACTGGAAAATGCACTGAAAAGGACCAACAAAAACCGGGACACGTTCCCTTCTCGTTCAGGTGGATGCTCTGCCACTTGTGTCTGAAAACAGAGTACCCCCAAAATCCCATGGTCTGAAACTACAGATTCACGTGAAAATTGCCATTTATTAGTGGTCAATACCCATGTTTGTTGTTTATTTATATCCCATCGATTTATCCATATTTATCCATTCAAAACATGGGGTACCAAAAAAAAATTGGGCGAAACCCTGCCATTTTTGGAGCCGACTTGATGATTCTTCCCCTTAGATACACGCGGAATCAGCGCCGAGGCCAGAGCCTATGCTGCAGTGGGATAGGCGCGCCCAGCTCCAAATGGGTGGCTGAAAGGTGATTTCAGTTCTGAGAATCACGATATGCCATGGTACAATCTTGAATTCTTGTGTTCTAAGTAAATCGCAGATGATTGAGTGATGGGCTTTCAACAGTTTTCACACCTGTTTGAGTAGATATGCTCAATGACAGTCCTTACTTTGTTCAGGTGGGTGCAGATTTGGGATATCCAGCACCAGCAAGGTTTCTGGCTCCTAAGCACTGGCGTGTCCATAGCATAGAAAGCTCTCAAAATTGGGTGGTTCCTGAAGCGTGATCAATGATATTTGGTTCCAGAACGGTGGGCCCATTTTGGATCGCCTTATCTATAGTTCTGGGTGGGTTACATCCTTTCTTTGTTGATAGTTCCATGGTTTGGACCTTTTACCCACTTTGATCCATAGTGGATGAAAAAGCGAGCTTCTTTTGAAATAGGCAAGGAAACCCAGACTTCAGGACTAGGCACCACTGTCCAACCTCGAGTCACTCTGGCTTGCAGCTACTCATGAGAGCAAAGGCATGAAATTGTGGGGCGCCTGAAACGGAGAGTTCTCAGACCTAGGCCCCAGGTCTCTGCAAGAAGTGGTCTAGTTCCCCAGAAACCACTGATTTTGACCGGTTTTGGAGGCACGTACCCAAGAGCCAGAGCATTTTGAAGAGCAAGCACATGTTAACCTCAGCAGAACGCTTGTATTTTGGTTAATTGTAGTCACAAACACAGACACTGCATGGACCAGTACAGAAAGAACAGGATCCGCTTATTAGTTCAATATGTGTCATGTCAAACTGTCTGAAACTGCAACATTCGACTCCCCCCCAATCACCATCCAAACTCTTGGTTTACTGCTTCCTGGCACAGCAGGTTTTGCCAAGGACGTCAAGCCATGACCACCATGGCCGCCATGCCCAATGGCGACTCCTCCGCCGCGACGTGGGTGCCGAAGGAGGATGAGTTTGATGCTGACATGATGCCCGACTTGCCGCTTGACGACGCTGTTCTGGGACGCTGGAAAATGAGGAGGGAAAGCATGGGAAAGCCAGTTAAAACCAGATATTTCGGTGTGAAAATCAAAGTACTGGGTTTTGACCCATATCCACATGAATGCAGGTTTGTTAGGTGTAAGACCAACGATCATGGGTGTATAGATCAATGATGCGGATTTATCCGGCAGCCATGGCAGATCTATAGTGGCCATGGCCTGGTATTCCGTGTATTTTGATGATATCCTTTAAAGGTGACTCCAATCTGTTTGCTCCTAACAATAGATAACTTAGATAACATAGAAATCCCATACCCATAAAATCCCCCATGGAAAGTGAAAAACCATCCCTAACAACATCTAGTCGTCCCTGAGGCCCATCAAGGTGTGTCACCTGGGACAGGCGGCAGTGGCTGCTGCGCACGGTGTCCCAGAGGAGCAGAAGTTCAAAGCTGGCTGGGACTTGAGCTGCTTCAACCAACAAAAATATGGGATGGATCAGATCAAAATCATATGAAATACCATAGTTTGGGGGTGGCGAACCTGGATCTACCAGCTAGTTTGATGTTCACTAGGGTACCCCGGTTTTGCCCCGTACCCATATACGAAAAACCAGGTGTTCAGATGTGCTTAGATGTTTTGAGCAACGAAAATGTTGAGAGTCCAAAATGCGGATTGAATCATCAAAATTTGAGACAAGTTGAACCTTTGGAATCTCCATAGCATCAATTGCATCCCCAATGGGTAACCACCAATCAGTAAAGGCATGGGCCATTGATATTTGATATACCCGTTTATCCCCATGATATCCCCCAATTTTGCTACCATTGGAATTTTCCCAAGCCCCAATTCTTGGTCAATCCCTGTTATGTACCCGTCATTGTTGGTGATACCCCCATGATATTCCCACAGCCTCCACTAGATTCTAATATCAACCTTGTTTCGACTTAGTAAATTACTATATATGTAATTTCGCCCGAATCATCTTTTTTAGTATATCCAATCCATTCTTCATGGTTATCCCATTATCCCAGAATCAATCCATATTGAATATCCCAATCTTAATTTACCATTCTCCATATTTAGATCATTTTAGATCACTATTCTCCTATATCAACCCATATCTTAGGGATGATCCCCCACCCAACCGGCCACCGAGTCTGGCCTTGGTGGCCGGTGCCCTGGTGCTGCTGCTGGACGGCAAGGCCACCGTGGCCACCAGTGCGGTGGTCTGCGCTGGGCAGCAGTCGCTGCTGCAGCGCCTCGGGAAGCGAAGCCGGTTGGGAAGCGAAAAGCGGGGGAAAAATGGTGGAGTTCACCCAGCAAAATGGTGATTTAAGATGATTTAACCATAGAAAATCATGGATTTTAGATTAGTTGATCAACAAAATCATCATCTTAAGATGATTTTGGAATCAAAATAGGTGGATTGTATCAGTAAGATGTGGATTTCACCAATGAAAATGTAAGCGAAACCATGATGTAGCCTGCCAAAAATACTGATTTGACCATCAACATTATGGGATTTCACAAACCAAAATTGGGATCGAAGATTTTGTCGGATCCGAAATTCAAGAGATTTGTTTTTTAGCAAAACACAACAAGATTTCATGGGAAATTTGATGATTTAACCAGCCTGGTAACTACCAGAATTCATGGAAGAAACTGTGATTTTAGTATATTTGGATTGATTGTTGCAGGGAATCGTTGCATGAAAAAAAGATGGGAAAGTCCATGGTTGTGAAGAAATCATCGCAATGAAATGTGGGTTGTGGGAGTTGGATGGCAGACGAGGATTGCATGACACTAGGAAAGAACTGGGTTCATTACTGTATGTTACGAAGCTCATTGTTCATTGTGTGTTTCTGTTATGTTTAAATGATGGGAACAAATGTTGCATGCTGAATTGCCAGAGGTGTTCTGGCTGTTCTCAACTCTTGAGATTTCATAATGATTCCCATAAACCAACCATTCTCCAAGAATTTCGGAAGTTTTTTTTCCACCATTTTTTGTTGTGTTGGATGAGTTATCTCAGTTTTCTCCCATAGATCCTGGCTGAGCCACACAGCTCAGGTTGGTGGTTCAATCCTTGGTCGCTGCCTGTGGTGCCACTGCCTCTGCGGGCGCAGAACCCATGCGCATCGCTCGAGGCAGGACGTGAATCGTGGGAAATGGTGGTTTTTGGGGGAGGTTCGCCGTGAAAAATGGGGAATGTACCAAGAAAAATGGGCTCCAATCTGTAGTCATCAATAAAGAAAAGCAATGAAGCAATATTATCTAATGAGGAATCTCCATCAACTTTAGTCTGTTTAGAAAAGGAGAATCAACATTTGGGATACGATGGGAACAGATATAATGGAGGAAATATACGATCAGTAGCTTCAGCAACGATCTAAAAAGATATCATATCATCATCAACTTAGGTGCGTTAAGATCATTTGAAAATCAAGTGCAACTGGAATGGACCATTAAAACAATGTTTGTGAGCTGGTCGCCATTGTACATTGGTTCTAAATTCGAAAACCCCTCAATTTTCGTCTTTAGACCACTCGATTTGCGCCAATTGTTCTTGCTGGCAGTCGCTGGATGGCCGAGTTCAAGTGGCGACACCCTGCAAATGTTCAATCTGTCCTTCAAAATCTTCAGACTCTCGGCATAGATATCCCTTTTCAAAGCTTGACATGAGGGCGCAACAGATGCAAACCTACAATTTTGATTGGTGATTTACATGTTCTGTCATTGGTTGTGAAATGATTGATCCAATATACTGATGGTGTTCATAAGGTTGAAACCACTGGAACTAGATCACCAACCCTGAAGGAGGCCCAAGACTGTTTTGCTCAGGGTCTAAGACTGCACTGGACGCCGAAGATTCTTTTGTGATTTGTAGAAGTATTGCAAAAACCACCCAATTTTATCCGATTTTGGGTATCCAATGTTGAGCAGAGTTGCTTTTGGAGTCAGATACAGTTGGTTTATGGGGATGCATATTATTCTGAATTAAATGTGGTTGCTTGGCATATTAAAAGAGCCCACCTCGAGCGAAATCATGGGACAGCACAGATTGGGGAGGCGATTCTTGTCCGAGCCGTTTTTGTTTGCAACACTTGTTAAAAGAGGACTTCAACACATGTTCACAACATGTTCACAGATAGATCTTTGATCAGTGCTCCGGCAGTAATTGGGGTAGGGAACCTGGCCAAACTGGCACAACAAGACGGGAATATGTGGATACAGGATACATATGGATACTGACATATGAATTTATACATATATATGTAATACCTGGATAATCCAAGAATTTCCCACTAGTTCTGCTTCGTCCATCTGACGTCTCAGGATTTCATTTGGCCGGTGCATTGTTCGCTGCCTCAATGGCATGGCTGGTCCTGGCACCAGGCACAAGGGCATGGGTTTAGCAGCTCTTCTGCTTTCAGCAGTGTTAATATGGGGTTGTCCAATCATCATCCAAGTAGTTTAAGACCACACCTTCCCAGTGAAATTGCCACAGATTTTGAGTATACCGTGGTATACCCCACTTTACACCAAACCAATATACCAACTGATTGCTTCCTCGAATTTCCTCGAGAATTGTGTGGTCAATGACGATTGGGAAATGTGCCCAAGTACAAATGGTGTTTTCTTTGAATTGGCAACCCGGCAACAGTCTTGCCATTGGTTGAGATGTTGACTGCAGGAGTTCTACTGTTGTTTCTCAAAGATCGGGCTCCATAGGACCATCATCGCAACATTCACGTGACCATCGGGATTCCAGCAAGCAGCGGTCAACATCCTCCCCAGCTTCAAGCATATGTCTCTGTGATAATCCAAGCATCTTCAGTTCAGGAGTAACTCGGTTTCTAAATCTCCAGAGAGAATCCCTAAACTTGGTAAGTAAGTAGATTGATAAAAGTGAATACCCAGCCCCCAAATCATATGTGCGATGACCCTTCCCATTTTGGTTTAGTAAATCCCAGTCTTTGATGCGTAAATTCCTTTTTTTCTGATCATGGTTGGTCGATCGTAAAACCCAACATCCCCATCTTTGATGACAAAATCTCTTTCTTTGGATCCTTCATAAACCCCAAAAACATCCAGTAGCGATCAAAAAAAAATCAATTCTTAAGTGTTGATGGCTCAAATTCCTCCTTTGTTGATAATCCCCCAAAGCTCATCAGTATCCACTACCTAACATCGTAACATTATACCTCTTGCATCCCCATTGTGTCCCCATTCATAGATGAATATTTAAAGATATATCCATATGGATCTCCCAATTATATCCCCATAGATGATTTTGATTTGTAGATGATTTTGATTTTCTCATTCCAACCTCCATATTTTTGTGGGATTTTGCATGAGAATCCCCGTCTGTAGACCATTTTCCCATCTGGTATGGTAACCCCAAAAGGATGGAAGTTCGTAAAATCCCACTCAAATAGTGATGGAAAGTCCTTTCCTATCCTTGCGGGGATTAGTATATCATGTGAAATGTTGCTATACAAATTGCTATATCTTTGGCAATTAAATACATGAGATCTTCCCAAAGAAATCCCCATTTCCAGGTTGTTTATAATATCCATAAAAATTATATCCATTACATCCCGATGATTTTCCCATCTGATCTCCCCAAACAACTCATGGTTCATCCTCCAGGTCTGGAGTTCAGCCTGGCAGCCAGTGCCATTTTGATCGCCACAGGCGCCGTGGCCTTCGCCTTGGCCTTCGATCCCCCGCCCTCCGCGGTGACGGCGTCGGCGTCGGTGGCCATTGGGCCACCGGTGCTGGGACGGGAGAGCGCGTGAAAGGGTGGGAGATGGTCGTCTTTGATGGATCTTACCAGGTAAAATCTAGGGAAAACATAGAATAAGATGTGGAAAACCATGATAACCTATGGTTTTTGGTGGAAAGATGAAGTGTAAATGGTGGATTTCCGGCATCTATGTTAGTTTATAGAAGGGGTGCCCTTGCATAGCAATGGAAAATATCCAGAAATACCTTGTCTATACATGTTTGTCATTTATTATCCCATTTGAATGCCCATTTAGTTCGGGATTTCCTGTTTGCCCACGTTTGATTACCGGAGGGTATGCAGAAACAAATGCAAAGTTAGGGACGCACAATTGGCGTTTCAGCCTCAAATGCAAAGAAAGGTGATTGAAGTATTTGTGAAAAGAGAAGAAAGTGAAATATGGCAAGTACTGAAAGAAAGCAAAGCAACCTTGTCAAAAATATTCACATCCAAAATCAAAAGGGACAAAAAGGTCCCTGTAAATAGACGGCCGGTGGCAATGGGCGGTCAAAGAATCGCACGGAGCGTGGGATGAAATAGCTGCAGAAAAAAATATCTGCTGAGAGGGCCAGCTGCTTGGGGAAAGAAGATTGTTTTGGTTGTTTTTGTTCCAAAGGAAAACCCCAGCAGAATCCCTCACTTAGAGACTTGCTCTCCACCGGGGAAAGTTCCTGTTGGGTACCTGCCTCGACAGATGGGAACTGTTTCCAACCCTCGTTGGGTCCCAAGTCCCATCGCACCAGGGCTCCACCCGTTGCACCAGTGCAACGAGTTTCAGCCCCGAGCTCAACTGCAAGGGCTGGGTCCCGGCGGATGGGCCCAAGCTAACCATAGGCCCTTCGCTGTTGAGAATAACTAGAAAAGGGGTTGTCATAATGAAACTATAGCTATAATCATTACAATCATTCTAGATGTATATGGACGTCCATCATTGCATTTGATATTCCCATTGTATCACACTTATAGGCAGTTACATCTCAATTATACAAGATGCTTAGGATTTGGGAAAGGGGTCTTGTTTGGATGTAATTGAGATATAACTGATTACCATGCTGATACCATGGTGATAGAATGGGAAGGTCATATGCCATCATGATGAATTCAACCAACATAGTTGGGGGTTCACATGGGTTCACTCTGTTGTATGGTTTGTCATGGGATATCACCAACCAACAACAGTAAACCCAAGAATGAACTCCCAGTCGGGGATAGTTTTATCAACAACATGGTAATACTGGAAAATTTATAAGGATATATATAGCGGACCCTTCAAAGGGCTATGAATAAATGGGATGAATGGCTGATTTGCCAGCAAAGAAAGGGGGTAAAGCCAACTATGTTATGTTATGTTTTGTGTTCACCATTCGAAACAGTTATGTACATAAACCCCAACCATTTCCCAACATCTCCCAACCCCCCCAATCTTCTCGACACAATGTCAGGCCCCGATGACGCGGCGTGAGGAGCCCCGTCGCATGGAGCGCCCCGAGCGCATGGAGCGAGCGGAACGCGTGGAGCGCGCCGAACGCGTCGGGGGCACCCGGGGGAAGCTGGCAACTGTGACGGGTGACAAAAGGGAGCTAGGTGAGGTGATACCAACCAAAGGGTGGACTGAGGCATGAAAAATCGTGGTTTAACCAACAGAAATGAAGACTTTACAATCAGAAATGATGGTTTTTGTCATGAAAAATTGGGATTCAACCACTGAAAAGCTGGATTTTGGTGCCCCAGGTCGTTAGCCAAGTTGATTTAGGACTAGGCAAACTCTAGGGTTTTGGATAGATATATGGAACTAGTTGGTGGGAATGATAATCCAACTCAAACTGGGCACCGAATTGTATCAACCCAAGTTTAGGTGATAGAACCCGCAAGGGTGACGAGTTATGACTAGTTCACTTTCTTTATCCATTGACAGATTTGACAGGGGGATTGTGAAGATTTCATCAACCAATTAACGCTGATTTCGGCAAGAAAGATTGTGGATTTGAACCACAAAAACAAGGACTGAGGTTCAACCAACAAAAGTGGGGGGGGTTTACTCAACTATACAATCTATACAGTAGCAAGATCCGACTGAAGAGAAGGGGATAGGAGCAGCAAGAATGGAATGGCTCACTTTCTACCCATTTCTAGAGGGGTTACCTGGGACGATGCAACGAAGATTTGAAGCTACTTGGAACGACTTCAATCCGATCAAGTCCCACAAGCGATGAAAATGATGGGGAAAGCATCAGCTTGAAGACCTGAGAAATCACATTCGGGATTGGCCCATGAATTATGCAGATCCAAAGGGAACTATAGGAAATGGAACCAGCGAAAAGCACACGTTGTACATTTGGGACCTGCGGTTTAATCAAACTGAATGATGGTTTAAGAAGGGTGTGTGAACCCTTGGGTAGTCCAACCTGGCAAAAGAGAATCGAATAAATGCAACAGTCCATGACATGAAGAGATCATTTCATCTTGAAAATCTGCACAGTATCAATTCTGTCCCTGTGCTGATGCTGAAACACTCATCATCTTCCCTCCGGTAGTCATGGTTTCCCGGTCCCAAATGGAGGTTTCCTAAAATAGGGGTACCCCCCAATCATCCATTTCTAGATAGGATTTTCCATTCTAAACCATCCATTTTAGGGTACCCCCAGCCATTAGGAAACCCCCAAATGTTGGCCAAGTTAGCGGATCTCGGATCGTTCCAGGTGGAGCGGGTGGAGAAAGCCGCCGATCGCAGCGAGCGCAGCGTCCGGAAGACCATCCGCGTCTGCAACGTACGCCGCGGCGGAGGGTCATGGAGTTGACCAGCCAGGGGGTGGCTAAGCCACTAAGAATTGCTTAAAATCCCACTAATCATTTTTTGTACTTGATGACCATTGGTGATAATTTCAATGGCCATTTCAGGTACCCAAGTTGGAGGTACCTACCATATATAAGGCCTATGTAAGGGCTATGTAAGGGAATATCCCCGCAACATATGGCCTTATATGGTACAATACCTCCAATTTAGGATCCTCAAAATCGGTTTTAATTGGTTCTCGTTTGTGAGAATTGGTTGTAATTGGTTAATATGTTGGTTATGATGATTGTTAGAGTTGAATAGCTCACATTAAGAGTAGGTGTTGTATGAGACATGAAGATACGCAAAAAGACTATATAACGTTCTTACAGGGGTGGGTGAGCACAAGAAGCTTCATCCTGGCCTCCGAATAGCGATGGCATCCCATGGAGAAAAGTTTGTTCATCCACCAAGTACCGCATCGCTTGGTCGCTGGGTCTTCTCCTGTTCTGTTTCACCATGGTAAACGTGTCAACCGTCGAACTGCATCAACCTTAAATGGGTAGATGAGTGAGTCAATATTCTCCCAGATACCTCCTTGATGTTTTTGTTTGCCGGTATCCCAGGTTAAACATAGGGTAGTGTCCCACATCGTTACATCCCCAACCCATCCACCTGGAAACTCTGGTGATGACGAGGTGCCCAAAAATCTGGAAGAACGAGACATCCAGGAGGCGTTTGAGGACATCGGCCGCGTGACCAAATGCGAGGCATGCTGGCCAACGTGGGGAGAAGGTTCAATCAGAAACATGCGGAGATATGGGTTGAAGCAGATTGAGAAATCGCTAGGGTAGGATGCAAGTAAAAACAGAAAATGTATCCCAAAGGCTTCAGATCGATCTTCAATAAAGTCAGGAAAGAAAGCCCAATGCCGAGAACACGAATGGCTAAAAAACCTCAGCCCATCAACGGATCATCACAGCAGGTGGAACGTGGAGTGGCGATCATTACCTTCGCCAACTCCTCTCATGCCAAGAAGGCCTGTGGTGTCTCTGGGAATTTGGAAGTAATCCCATCCTCCATTCATGCAAAAAGAAAAAAACAAAGACACCCTGGTGGATGCAGGGGATGTACCCATATTTGGGACCATACAATTGGGCTGTCTAATGTTGCGTGGATTTGATTATGAACACAACAAACCCCGGAAAGATTCTTGTGGCCAGAGGTGGCCCACGTCAGCTGGTGTTGTTCGTTTGTTTTTTCGCAGCAATCCTGAGTTCAAATCCATGAGAGGGTGACATCGTCTTGATCTTTGAAATAATCAAATAGCATCCTTGTCATGCGCCTATGACAGGCAGTATCCACTAGCTGGGTCCCCAAGAGAACAGAGCATAGACAAGATTGGGATGGCATGATATCATCCCGTTGAAATTGCCATTTGGGGTACCCTATGGTAAATTAACATACCTATGGAAAATCACCACTTTTAGTGGGAAAATCCACTATAAATGGTCATTTTCAATAGTGAACTGTTAGTTTACCAGAGGGTATCCCCCATGTTTGAACACACCCATAACCACTACATTCCATGGTAAGATCCCCACCTCGCTGGGTTGCCGTGAGGCCGAGCAGACCTTTGATCGCGGTGAGCTGAACGGCCAGACGATTTATGTGTCCCTACACGAGTAGACCCGCGGAGCTGGGACAACCAGAGATGACGTCAGTTCTCTCTGCAAAAAATGGATGGTCATCTCCATCTATGGTCATGTCCAACAATCCCAGCAAGAATGGTCAGTTTTGGTATGTCACATTGTGATAGTGATAATCCAAGAAGGACACTGATTCAGAGTGATAGTGCCGATGGCAATTCCAAGTCTACCAAACAACCAGTCACAAGAACCGCGGCCTGGTGCCTGGCTCGGCTATTAAATCTCAGGCCTTCCATGTGGCGACTGCCCCAACGCCTTGGGCAACAGTGGTCGTAGAAAGATTGCCTGGTGTGAGAATCCAATCCGGGTAGTACCCTCTGGTAAACTAACATAGCTATGGAAAATCACCATCTTTAATAGGTAAATCAACTATAAATGATACATTTTCAATAGCTATGTTAGTTTACTGGAGGGTATCACCCAAAGCCCCAAATGGAAATCCCAAAATGATAGGTTCACCACTCAATCAGTGTTTCTTGGCACTCCTTCAAGGTGCTAATGAAGAGGGGGAGAGGGTGAATGGCACTAGGAATCAGTGCTGAAGTTTGTCAATTGAAGGTAAGCTGATGATATCCCAATGAGTCCCAACTCGGTGTTCAGTGAAAAACACGGTACTCATGGACACAGAGTTTTTCCCCTCCATCAATTTGGGGTCAATAGGGTAATCCAATCCCTGCCCCTTACCAAGATGATCGCTGGCGGCTTGTGAGTTGGGTGTAAGTGCACTACAACAACTTGGAACTAGAATCTGAAGGGATATTACCCAGTCTGAGTTCAAACGTGTCTGGACCTCCCAGCATAATCTTTGTCACCACACCATTATGCAAGGATAGGCTGTACCGATGGATCAATTGACCCACACTTCAATCGTAGTAGGTTAGGCGACCAGCGGTAATCATAGATACAAGCTTCACAGATCATTCCAGTACACATGTGAGGTCAAGAGTAGAAATAAAGCACATTCACAGATGCTCCGCTTGTTTGGGACTCATAGTTGTATTTTGTTGCCCAGCAATCGAGCCCTGAGAGCAGCAAATGGGATGTTTGGCCTTTGTCACCCCGGTCGTTCTGATGCTGTGGCTCCAAACCTAGAGTTTGAGCAAAGTCCAATGCTTCGCGTCCAAAGCCGCTCAAAGTTTGGATTTGGATCTCAACATGTCTCAACCTATCTACTTAGGAATTTCTTGATTCCCAAAACCAGCAGCTGTTTTTGCTGCTGTCAACACTGGGGCTTCGCCATGCCGTTGAATCTGCGCGCTGTCAGCACCATCCTGCTTTTGCCTTTGCTGGGGAAGAGACCCACCTTCATCGGTCCAGATGCTCGAGGTGACTGGGCTTGTGACTGAAGAGGAATGGAAACTGCTTCAACTTCCAGTGATACATCTGGGCAGCAAGTATCTGGGATTGGAACCCAGCACTCTGTGATTTCACCCTCTGGAGTGGTTGCCGTTACAAAGCACTCCCAAACTTGTCCAGCTTGTGTTTCTCCTGCAGAGTGCCTTTTAACTCCCCGATATCTTTCACTGGAGTAACGCTTGGGAATGGAAAGGTCGATGCATTTTGATGGATAACTTACCAATTTTCTGAACATGCAGAAGGAGTAGCTCTTGAATAGAGTTTGTTTCCCGAAAACCTGTAAGCTTAAGAATTCATTAAAGATCAATAAAGATCATGTTAATACTTCCATGCCAAAATCTTGTACAATGTGGTGCTCTCCAGTTAAAACTTTGTTTATAAAGCCCATTAACATCCATTAACTAGTTCGATATATCTACTATAAACCATACTTAACATATGTTAACATAGATTTTTGCACCTTCTTCGCTATCCTAAACAGTGGCAGCAGCGGCCGCAGGTGGTTTCAACCGCCAGACTGCCAGGGCTGCCAGGCCGGCAAATCTTGGGAAATCATCTGACTAAATGAGAAGTTTCCATGGCCATTCATATAAATGGGTAACAACCACATTATAGCCCAGTCATATAGGAGGGAACCAACAATCGACCGATGATTTACCTGACAAAAAGTTGGGGGGGTTGCCACCCAACACAGTGAAACAAGAACCACAAAATGGATCAAAATGGTTTATTGCAACAAATGACCGAAAGGCATTGGACTGGTGAAAGTGCCTTGGTGATTCACACTGAGAAGAATGACCTGATCTATCCAGGAGTAGCTACTGTTGGTGACACCTCCAGTGCTCATCCCAACGAACCTTGGGAAAACGCCCCAAGTCGCAGTCCGCTGTTTGGGTGTTCCAGCATCCTTGCCATATGCTAGGGACAAGAGCTTATATGATAGGAGACTGGTCAGATCGGCAACAAATTCACCATGGCTTCATATTTTGCTATGACTTTGTCCTTGCCAGGGACCCAAATGCCGATATCTACACGGCAGCTCTGGACAAATCACTGGCAGATCGATTAGACTCTCGGCCGAAGCGGAAATCGAGCCCTGTTGGGCTTCTGTTGCAGATGAAGTGTAGGGCTGTGCACCGTGACATTGCAAGGCAGAACCCGCAAACTGGACCAAATTCCTGGTAACAACCCCGTCATTTCTTGTAGATTTCCCCATGTGGAAGGGAACAGATTTCCCACAATACGGTGATAAACCGATTTTCCATATAACATTGATCATCTATTAAGTACAAGCATAGTAACAACAATCATATATTTGTTTAATCCCAATCTCCCTCCAGCGATCAACTGGTCTTTTCCCCAGGCAGCCTTGTGTTTGACGCTTGAGAAGCAGAATGAGGGGCGCTTCGTCAGCAACTGCGGTGGCTGGCAAAGTGCCTTGGCTGCGGCTGGCAAATGGGGCCTTGGTTCCACCCTCCGGAACCATTAACAACCAGAAATGGGGTGAGAATCTGCCAGAATGTAGATTTAACCAACAAGAATTGGGCTTAAAACCAACCATGATATGGGAACTTCATGGGGATATGAATTTGGCCATGTCCACCAGTGAAATCATTTTTGCAACCCCCTGTTTCAGCTTCCAACTTAAATTTCGGGGGATCTAAGATCCAGTCATCTCTAGACCTTTCTTCATCCAGCGTCAGCCACGGCACGTTGAGGTCGCGATTTGGTCGGCTGCAAGGAGGATCTGTGGGATATGATAGGGAGATCTCCTGGGATATTCATGGGATGTTAATGACCAACAGATATTGATGGGATATGTTGGTTTAGCAAAAAAAAAATAGGGATTTGGGGATGGATCAAAACCTATTGTTATACCATTTTTCGGGGGGATGAAGATCCACATACCTGCTATTTGGGTGTTCATCACGGCACCAGGGTATTGACCAAGCCTTGTTGCTGGGGAGATGTCACCAACAACAATGGGAATAGATGGGAATAGTGAAGCCGTTGGAATCCCTGAAATGAAAGGCGTAACCCAAAAGATGTTGCCTTGGATTGTGGTTAATTTGTTGATCAATTCCCTGCTCATCAACGATCAAATCTGCATTTTGGCTGGGTTTGTCTCCCATCTCCATGGTAAATTTTCCCCATCTTTGTTTCATGGCTCCAGGAACTGCTGTGGGAGTTGATGCAGTGCATGCACCGACACCTGGCGAACTTTCAGCTCCAACGAGGTCGGGGAATCACTGAAAAATGGCCATGTCGCAAAGAGATGAAAAAGGGTGGAACATAAGTTACAGTATGAATATGGATTACCCTCTGGTTATTTAACATAGCCATGGAAAATCCCCTATAAATGGAGGTTTTAATGGGAAAATCATCCAAAATTAGCCATTTTCCATGGCTATGCTAAATAACCAGAGGGTAATATGTATTAATTCTAGTGACTTAGTGCAGAAAGGAAGTCGCCCAATTTTGAAACCAACCACCCCCAAACTCACCCATGTGTAGAATGGAATCAGGGAAAATCACCGATAATCCACCAAAGTCAGACCCCAAAAAAAAAATCACCAATGGATTTTGTCTGATTTTGGCTTCCATTTTTTGATGATCCTAAATTTCCACTGCAGGCGAGGAATCTCGTGAGCTGCACTCAGTAGCAGATCAGCTGTGGGATGCTCGGATGGCATGGCACCGTGCAAGGTCCAAACCTCCTCGGTGGTTGACGGTGTGAAAGGATGTTGTGGAAAAAACTGCAGAAAATCATAGTTTTTTTCCATATGATTCAGAGATTTCCTCTATTTTTTTCCTGAAACCATATATTGGGTCTGACAATCAAAACGGAGGATGTGAGGCAAATTGGCCAACTTCATAGTCTTTTCTTTATATGTGAGAGCTGCAAGGGTTGGAAAGAACCCCGTTACTGCTTACACGGGGTTATAGCATCTCAATGCCTATCATCATAGATGGTTGGTTCTAAGGTCATCAATCATGGCCTTTCACTAGTGGTGAAGTGTCCTAGTCTCGAGCAGATCTGCCAAGATCCAAGTTGGAAAACAATACTTTCTATATCCAAAGGTTCAAAAATGACTTCCTCAGTCCAAGGTCCCATTTTTGTTACACTCAAAAACCCCAATAATTGTTTCGTTGAATTCTCATTTTTCACTCTCGTGACAGGTGAATTCACAGATTTCCTTAGTTGAATCCCCAACTTCCATTGGCCAAATCCCCATTTTCCGGGTCAAATCCCTATTTTTGTTGGGTTCGCTCCTCATTTTGTTGATCTCCCCACAGCGAGGCCAACATCAACCGCCCCGGGAACTTCAACCGACGTCATGACCACGGCACGGCAACGGCCTCGCTTCTGGCGTCAGGTGATTTGGGACTGGGGAACGGAGGTATTGTGGAGATATCATGGGGATGTAACCAACAAATATCGACAAAATTGACTAAAATGGTGGTTTAACCAGAAAGGGAAGAGATTGAAGGATTCAATTTCAATGATCGACCATCAAACATGGATTTAACCATAAAAACTAAGGATCATGAAAAATGGAGAGTTTCAGAATCAAACATAAGGATTGAACGATTCAATCAAGTAATGTGATTATTTAGGATTGGTTACCAACAAAGCTATCGCGGACACAACTAATCATGATATGGGAAGAGAATTGGACGCATAGCAAAACAAATCCAATAATAGGAGACGTGTTTGTCCCCAATTTGAGAGGACAAACTCAGCCAAAATGAAATGCATCTTGCAATGCCCAGATCAGCTGCAAGTCTTGTTCTGTGCAGCGCAGGTGTGTTCTATTGTCAGTGCAATGGCAACGCGGCACTACGACTCTACCCTGAGAAGGACAATGGCAACGCATGTTGTCGACTGGCATCGCCAGGTAAGGTGCTGCTCATTACTTGATGATTTATCGAGTATCTTGCCCGATGCCAGGCTTGTGGAGAAACGAGGTGAATTTTGATGAAACAGAAGCCTTTGATGAGGTGAAATGGATTTTGTTCGAGGCTTATGGAGACCCTTCGATTCCTAGGTCTACTCTCAACCAATAAGATCCAAAAACGACAGCTGTACACCCACGAGGAGCCTGTCAAAATCATTCCAGAGCCTGGGATGTTGGTGCTCTTTCCACCCGATATGGTCACTCGGTCTCAGGTAGTTGGCAGTGTTGGTGTTGAGTGTGTGACATGTGGGTTCCAAGGATTGGCAAACCATTCAATCCCCTTGACATTGTCGATTTTGGTTGGAAATCAACAGGGTTGGGGAGTCTCATTTTTGGGGTGTCCGCATGGTTGGTGATGGGGAAAATAGAGGCAGAGAAAACTTGGAGTTGGTTGAGATGTTGTGAGCTACTATTACTCATACTATTGCTCTGTTGTTCAGTAGTACCCAGCTGCGCTAGGAACATGACGTGGAAGCCCTTCCAGCAGGAGCCGGCGAACGGATCTCGCGCAACAGCGGCATTTTGGTGGGTGGAGGAAGGCAATGATGGATCAACGCAAGGGGTGGCCTAAGAATTGGATGATTCAACAACACAAAAGATGGCGTGTAGGTAGACCAGCAACAATGAGTTGATGTAAGACAAGAGATACAGAAATGAAAATCGTACGGTTGAAAACTGAAAATGACCCAAATCTGTAGGTCCCAGGTAGCAAGAAGATCCATAGTCATCCCAACACCGCCCAAATATGCCGTGCCACATGAAAGTCAACAAGTACATGTCAGGATAAAGGAAACTACCAGATGTTTCATCCATTTGTTGACGCTGCCCCTTTTGTGTTGATGTGTGTGTGTGTTGCTTGAAACTGTCCTGATTTTTGTCGTGAGTTCAATCCCCATGTGTGCTTCGAACGCCCTCCATTGGAAATCGTTGGTTCACAGATGTTGATAGAGAGATTCAAATTGGAACGTTCCCTTGCCATTATTCACAATTGCTACCTTTTTGTGGGGTGTAGTGATATGTAATTAGATTAGATAGATAAATAATTAGATAGTTAGACGGCATTGGATTGGATTAGATCAGATTAGATTGGATAGATAGGTCGGTAAGTAGATTCATTGATACATAGCCCATTATAATTTGGGTCTATATCTATACACCCAATCTTGCAGCATTTCGCCGTGCCACAAGGATTGCCTTCAACCTGCGAGCACGTTGGCTGCTGCAGAGCTGGCAACGCTGTGCCGTAGAGGGCAAGCTGCAGGCGGTCATCTGGTGGTAATTTTCTCGGGGGGTCAAACAAGGGCCTTATGACATATCTATTAATGAATGTTAGATTCAACCAACCACTACTGGGTGTGTGATTATTGATGAGATACATCTCATAAGGTGGTTTTGAACAGTGTTGAATAGTAATTAGATCATTTGTGGGGTTTACATCACTTGTTGGTGGTTGAATAGCGATTATCCACTGCCAAAGGTCATGTTGATAGACGAGATGCAAGGAAGCCTGCCAGTCTGTCAGATATCCAACAATAGTTACTAATAGACTAATAGTTGAGATACATATCCAAAAAGATGGAGGGAGAATACCTGCAGAAATGATACAATGAAGAAAATTGTCTCAGCAGAGTGAGGTTTGATCGAAGATAGAACCAGCAAAATCGGGGGTGTCATGTTTGGGATTGGGATATAGATTGTGAAAAGACTACAGTCCACAAAAAAAAAAAACGGTAGATGTAAGAGCCAAAAATCAGGAAGTCGCCCGCCAGAATAACAGGGGTATGAACCAAGATCTGTACCTAAGAATAACAAGAAATCATCAGAACAACTACCACCAAAACATGTGAACCGATCCACCAATTCTTGGGATAATCCTCGCCTGGCACGTGATTCTCCTGGCAGCAGAGGTGGGTCAGACGGACTTGGAAGCGGCTGATCCAAGACTTGGAGACTTGGCATCTGGTAATCTAACATTGGATGGCTGGGAAGCCCCCCAGTTGTTTATGGGTAAATGTGGGAGTTTCATGGAGTTTCTTCGTTGCCAGGTTGGATTACCAGAGCGTAAATTCGGTGGAAAAAGCATGAAAAATGCCCGTCTTGCTCGAAAACCCCTGGTTGCCTCAATGAGGTTCTACTACCTCTGACTGACTAAGCTGAATAGAAAATCCACTATAAATGCAGCAACTTCGCCACTTGACAACGGGAAATGCCCTTGCCATGTCAGTCTTTTAAGCGATATGGTTTATTATATCCCTTTTTTTCTGGGGACATCTTGAGAGATCTACAACTTTGTTGCTTCCCTAACTGCCCAGGATAGGTCCAAAGCTGCCCTCCACCAGGACTGACGGCCTTGCATCTTGCCGCTGAAGCAGGGCATGCAGGCCGGCTCACACCTCAGTGGCGGTGGATGAAATGGCTGTGGGCCAATTTTTTTTACACACAAAACCACAGATCTTGGGCTGCTTGGGAATAACTGCCCAAATGTTGTGTTTTGTTGGGTATCTCAGTTTTGACCCATGCCCAAATGGGCATCAATGTTGATTCAACCTCCCAGTGAAGAAATCATCCCATTTTTAGCAGTTAATGCCTGGCAAACGATGCCATTGGCAGGGGAAAAGCTCTCTTAGGGATTGATCCAGCCGGAAACACTATTTGTGCCAATGAAAAAGCCTTGTAAAAACTCATTGCAACATCATTGACCAATTGGAAATGCTTCAAATTCTGCTGATTTTCCCATGGAGGAAGTCCCGCAGCCAGGTCTGGTGAAGCAACTGCTGCGAGAGAGGGCTTCGCCGTCCATCTCTTTGGAGGGATGGTCGCCTTTGGGTCTGGCCGTGGATCGAGGAGCCAGGGAAACTCCACCAGGTTTGGGGGAAATGGCGTATGAATCCAGCAGCTTGTGGCCATTTCAATGGGGGAATTGACGACAAACCGCAGGATTTATGATGATTCATAGTTTTGTTCGAACACATTTCTATGATGTTTATCCTGAATTTAGGATGATCATAGTTTTGTTCATAGTCTAAAATTTTATGACGCATTTTGGATGATGATCCCCAATGATTGGTGCGGTGGTGAACCACCCATCTTGATGGATACAAATTCCACTGAAGTTTGAGTTGGATGTCCCTGATGATGGCGAGATATGATGGTGGAATACCATATAGTTGATTGTCAATGACGTCCTTTTGCGCCATCATGTCATTTTCCTAGCGGTGTCATAGATCAAGTCATGTGTAGTGATTTCATTTTATTCAAAATGTGACCACGGAAGTAAAAGTCGTTACGCCTCCAATAATATGAGCAGAGAACAATCCAAAAGCCACGAAAAGTATCTCCTTTCCCAAAAAGAATCTGGGCAAATTGCACTCATTCACAAAGCACAAAATCCACATCGGTTTCGTTTTTGTAGTGCTTCAAACCACCAACAAAATCACCAACCGGTTTTCTACACTCAAAAGAAACATTGAAGTGTGGATATTGTGGTTAAAATCTGGTTACACATCCCACGAGAAAACACCAAACTTTTTGGACGTTTCGGGCACCGATCCCTCCAGGACACCAAGAAGTCGTCGACCTCTTGCTGACCGCCCCGCAGCCAAGTCCCAAGCCCGGGGCAATGCTTCAAACAGGTTCCGCAGACCGGGTCCAGTGGTTGATGTCAACCCCGGATTTATAAAATCCTATGAATTGGGGGGAGTATATTGCCATTAGACCTATACAAAACTATACAAAAACCCCATGATCTGCTGGAGTATTTTCCCGCATGTTTGTGGCCCAACTCCCCCAGGGCTTCCCGGAGAAATCCCCATTTTTCCAGGCATCGCCCTGCCGGGTGCCGCGCTGCGCAGTGCCGCCTTCCGCGGCCATGTGGCCATCCTGCGGCGTGTGCTGCGCTGGGCGGAGGAGGAGGAGATCACAGCAGCGGCCTTGGCGGCTGCAGCGGCAGGGCAGGCCATGGGGTGATTTCAATGGGGAAGTCATGTGGGGATATCATTGTATCAATGGATTGGTTAATGGGAAAATTTACAGGAAACCCCTATATCTCATGGGAAAATCCATGGTTTCCTGTAGATTTTCCCTTAAACCAATCCAATGATTGTAACCAACAATATTTTGTGGGATATAGTTGATATATGAGGATTGGTTGAGTGGATCTCGATGATTGGTGATCTAACGTGGCTATAACGGGGGTTGAAGTGATCTAACAGGGTTTTAAGCATCAAAAATTGATTGAACGAAGAAAGTTATGGGGGCAAAAATCCAGCCATGGTATGGGGATATCTTGGGGATTATATAGAGGTGATGATAGGGCCTTATTGGTCTGTTAGTGAAATTTGGGGTTTAATCGTTGGTTGGAGGATTTCTTCGATTATTGTTTTGGTCGATGCCAGATTTAGTTCGCCCACTTTTTAGCAGGACAACTGAAATTTGGTAGTTTGCTTATTTTTCAACACAAAAATGACTGTGCCCCCTCAAAAAATGCTAAAAACCTCCACTCACAGAACATTTGCCACAGGTGGCCGTGCTGGATGTCCTGGTCAGCGATCCCAATGCGTCCAGCGAGGGCCGAAGCTTGTTGCACCAAGCTGCTGGCGCTGGACATGTGGAGGCCGTGGCGGATGGGATGAGATGGGATGGGTGCAAGTTTCCTGCTGAGGAAAGTTTCTACTAGAATCCAGTTCTTGGTGCAGATGTTCCTTCCCCAAATGCTTGTCTCATTGGAGCCACTTGATTCCACGCTGGCAGCAGTGAACATCCCCAGCTGTGACTGTGCTGCCTGAGGTCGTTGGCCGACTTCTAGCTGCTAATGCAGATCTTCATTTCCGTGACGAGCACCGGGCATGTCCCTTGCACGAGGCCGCTGCCAAGGGACATGCTGCGGTGGTGCAGCAGTTGGTGGCAGCCCGGGCGGCTGTGGGAGAGGTGGACTGTGAGGGAAAGGAAGCGCTGCACTGGGCAGCGAGCAAAGGTCATGTGGAGGCTGCGAAGGTGTTGCTGAAGGCAAATGCGCAGGTGGGGAGGGTGGAAAGATGTGGAAACCTGGAAACTCGTCCTTTGAGTGAAAGATCTCAGATCGAGATATGTGCGTTTTGCCAATCAGGATGTAACAAACTTGGGGTTGGCCAAGGAAATTGGATTGGCGGTTTGAAGTACTTAGCCGTCCCCATCTCCACTTGGAAGGAATGCTCAAAGGTGGCTCAACCCAACCATTTCTTCAAGTACTAATAAGCAAACACCATGATGCCAGTAAGTTTTCATTTTGAAATGCTTCAGACTTTATGTTTTTTCAAGGGATTTTCGGTCGGAACTGTTGAAGCAGGTAGGTTCCCAAGGGAACGATGGAGAGACTCCCTTGCATTTGGCAGCCAGCAGTGGACATGTCTCGCTGGCCGAAATCCTACTGGACCACGGGGCTGCCATCAATGTGACGTTGCAGCGTCGAGATGCAGCTGGGACCAGATAAAGCTGCTGAGAAGAGCTAGATATCCTCAGACCATCTCTTTGATCTGCTCAAACTTCCTTTCCTATAAGAAGGTCCCCCAATATGTCATCCCCAGCAATTAGGTCCATCTCCCCCCATCTTGTGTGTTGAAACATGTTCAAAAATGCAATCCCCAAACCAGCAACCCTGCCATTCTCTGGAAAAAATCTCAGGACATCTTTGGTCCCATCCTCCGCACCGGAAACTTTTGGTCCCGGCAACGCTTCGCCGATTTCCTCTCCCGTCGCACCTCTGCGGCCGTCCCCGCGGTGGCGGCTTCGGAGCGCGCTGGCAGCGTGGCCCATGCGGCCGCGGCGGCGGGGCAGTTGGACGTTCTGCAGCTGTTGGGTGAACGATGCGATCTGGACGAATTGGTGGATGAAGAAGGCGGTTTCACATGTGAACAGAGGTTGCAAGGATTAGATGAGGTACAGCCCACGCAGTAGGGGTTCAAGATGGTTCAAGTAGGAGATTAAAAACCCCTTGGTAATTTTTGCACCTGGAGCTACATGATAAAAATGGTTTCTTCCTCTCCCTGGTTTCACCTTCACCATGATATATGTACCTGAGGCTACACCCATGGTTGATTCATGTTTGCTCTTCCCTCTTGAACATGTTTCTTACACTCTTATATTTTTGGCGAATGCTCAAAATGAATCGGAACTTGAGATTGAAAACCTAGGATGGGCCCAGCAAAGTTGCCCAGCCGGCCAGGTGCGACTCTGCTGCACTGGGCTGCTGCCAATGGGCGCCTGGCGGTGCTTCGGTTTTTGCTGCGCCGCTGCCAGGTGGAGCGCAGAGATGTGGCAGGCAGCACCGCGCTGCATGATGCGGCATGGGGTGGCCATCTCCGGGTGGCAGAAGCTTGGGCGAATGGTGGTGGGTGAAACAAGCTGGGAGGAAATGTTGGGATATTTAGGTAAGTTTAGGTGCAGGTGCAGCTGTGGATTCTCATTGATCCTGAGAGTATGGCAGATTGGGGGACTTGTGTGTCTTGAGACTCTGTCCGTTGATACCCTCTAAAATCTGACCAGATAAAACGGCTCAGGAAGTTTTGCTGGAAGCGGGAGCACCCATCAATGCACTGGACATGAGCAAGCAATTAGCCCTTCATGCCGCTGTTTTCTTGCTCATGGACGACATGGTGGAAAGCTCAGGTTCAAGATCGCGGCATTTGCAGAATTGAGGTTCCAGTCTTTCCTGATACCAACGGATATGATATGTTAAATCACTTTTGACATGTATACACCTTATACACCTCCAGCCAGTAGTTGTACAAGAATCTTAGGAAAATTGAGGTCGGTGGTTCTAGATCTTGTTTGTTTCCATCCCTAATGGGAGAAAACCTTCAGGGGCAGGAACCAATCTGGGAGAAACAGAAGAGACTTGCATGTGCAAAAGGTGCCATGTTGTTTCAACTGAATGTCAAAAGAACCTCCAAACCTGTTGATGTCAAAGGCTTGCAGAAGAGTGAAGTTCGAAGGAAACTTGTTTTTAGCTGTTGGTCTACATGACATTGGTTCCAGTACAGGACACTGGGTCATTGGTCATATCCTTTTTGGTCTGAAAGGAGATTCAGGTACAATGTTCCATCAGGTGAGAATGCTACTGCTTCATGGGGCTGATCCTTCCCAACGCGATTCTCAAGGTCGGACTTATGTATCAAAATCATTCAAAATCATGGATGATGGCTGGATGGGTTCAAGTGATTGTGTATATTGCTGTATATTTGGGCTGATGATCCCAATTGAAGGTTTTTTTTGGTGATGGCTTGAAGCCACTTGCAACTTGTTCATTTTGCTAGTCACTGAAAGAGATTGACTGACGCCCAGTTGAAGTTAGCCAACCAGATTCCCTTGGGGTCCCATTTGCATGGATTGCTTGTTGGTTGGCTGGTCCCATGCCCCCTCAAGATTGTGATTCGGATGGGTAATCAATCCACAAAGTTATTTTCTATGTCCCAAATCGCGTGCCTCTTGGGAAGATATACAATTTGGAGGAACGGCTGAGACTCCTCATATTGAGAAAAAACATGTCCTTTGTGCACAGAATTACTCTTGATACTTAGCTTTGAAGTCGGCACTTAGACACTACCGGCACATTTGCTCCTGTTTACAGATGAATCAGCATCACAGATCCTTTTCCAGAATCAGATTTCAAACAAGATGGAGAACTGTCTTTCCCCAAGAAAAAATGAAACATGACCATAAGTTGTTTAAAAGTGTACTATGAAACATGAACCATAAGAAATGAAGCATGAAACATGAACTTGAAACATGGAACATGAAATAGAAAATTATGTATATCCATCATGATGCATCTTCCCCATATCTTCCCCATATTTCTTGAAAGAGTTCCCCATGACCCATGCCTTGTTTCCTCCCGGTTGACTTCGACCAGGTCGTCGAGCTCAAGACCTGGCTCTGGCGCTGGGGTCCTCCGAACTTGTGGAGCTGTTGGAAGAAAAAAGTGGGAAACAACTTTTGGTGGAAAAAAGTTGTAAACTCAATCAGTCGTATCTCAATTTAAGGAGGTGATAGTTGAATGATGTTGAATAGCCATTTCTCTTTTTGCTGGGTCAATCAAGATTGCAGCTGGTCAAATCATACTTTTGTCCAGTGAAATGGAAGAATGTGTTGCCTTTTCTTGGGTGAAAAGGGCCTGGTTCGAAATACCACAAGATCCCATGGTTTAGAAAATCATCTTCTCACTAAACACCGCCTGATGAGAAACATGATTTTCGTGAGAGCTAAGATTGTTTTTTTGCCTATGTGGGACACAAGATGTCAGAGTTTTACTGTGATGTGTTATTTTGACAATGTCATTTTACAAGAAGCAAATGCCATGGTGTTCGAAGCATAACGGCTGCTTCACTCCGCGTTCAATGCCCCCAAACTCATGTGGGAGTGGTGTCGGTCAAGGGATTCAAGCGTGGTATTCCAATTTATAGGATACTTTAACCCCGATGGACATTAATTACTGCCGTGTCCTATTTTGAGGGCAACTTGATCGCTGCCAGCTGTCCAGGTCTTAAGGTATGAATCATGAGGACAATGGTCTGGAACAAAGCCAGAAGTTTGTTTAAGCCCATGAAACTTGGGCATTCGATGGGGATCCATATATCCACATCATTCATGAAAGCCATTTGCATAGAAACCCATATGGAGGACGCCTTGCCATCAATGATCCATGTGAACCATCCTTTGGATTGCGAGAACATCGCCACTGGGTCGCCTCTCATGGCGGAAGCCACCAACGGGGCCAACGGGGCCAACGGGGAGGCACCAATGTTGGCCGTGGTGGCTGTGACCTCTGGGGTTCTCCTGAAAATGTGAAGATTCCAAGTGTATAGCAGCCAGCAGCCTGACTTTTGTTCCATTGTTTCATCTGGAGATTCAAGAACCCAAATCACTGTAATTTGTGGTTTGGATTGTAGCGGTCAGTACATGTTATTGGGTTTTCCAAAGGGAAATACCATGATTCCGATTGCTTCTCTCTAATTATGTCGACAACAACCCAAACTTTCCGCCACGATCCCCCGCTAGGCAGAGACGAAGCCAGCAACAAAGATGCATTGTGATATGTGATTGCACAATATTGTGTAATGATGGCAAGATGCTTACGAGCATTTTCAGTTTTCCTTGGTACACTGGCCCTAGCACAGCCACGTTAATTAAAGATGTTGCAGCAAGTCCCTCTTAATACGATCTGATTATCAGGCTGCACTGATGAAACTATGCTGTCTTCAAGTGTTTCGAGCTGTACCAGACCGCGTTTGCACACAAGAACCCTTGGGCCTTTTTGGCGGAAAGTTGTCCAAAACTATGCCGTCCACTTACATGCCCACAGCATTCCAATTTGTAGTTCAACAACTACAACTTCTAAACAAAGTTCCAACTGTTCATCATTCCAGATTTTAGCAACCAACCCAAAAATATCTGAAGAACTGCACTTTTTCTTCACCTCTCAGGCAGAGCTCACCGAAGCCGAGAAGTTCGCCGCCCGCGCCAAGCGCTGGGGTCTCCCCGAGACCGCCCCGCCCACGTCCGCCGTGCCCGCCGCGTCCGCCGACGAGGACGGGGCGAAGCTGGCGGCGCGCGCCAAGCGCTTCGGCGGCGCGACGGCGGCAGCCGCGACGACGGGAGTGGTGGTGGAGGAGGATGCCGAGAAGTTACCCGCCAGGGCCAAGAGGTGACGCAACTGGTTGGATGGGAGATATGGGAAAGTTGTGGTGTGGAAACTGCACCTTTTTGGTTGGAATGTGGCCTGATTCTGCTTTTGGCCAGTTTACTCTGCGATGTGTTGATTGTAATGTAGTCTTTTTTTGATTTGATTCCATTAGCTCGGTCTCACCCTCTGTCATCCTGTTTTGCCTGCTCTTCACCTCCCTGTCCAGAAGTTTTCAGTGTCATTTAAAGCCAGCTTTGAAGATCTTCGAAGTTGCACTAGCGCTTTCCATAGTTTGAGGGTTGAAACAAAGAAACAATCACTCAATGTGACCTTGGGTCACATCTCATAGGTGACCTCCATTCTGCAATTACATCCGCAATAGGATTACCATTGGAAGAAACCTGCCCATTGAACTTATTTCTTGTTCTCCTGATATCGCCATGTGATTGTGAGTTTTTGGTATCAAAGCTTCTGACCTCAGAATCACACTGCCCCTGGCATTCAATGTTGCACAAGAAACTGTGGTGTAGATGAGGATTTTCAAAGGGGCCTACATGCACCTTGCATCGTGCTTTGTTCTTCTTGTTGCATGCTGAATCCTTGACTCCAGGTGTAGAACAACAAAAAACAATGGATATGAAAAACATGTGGCTGTACTTTGTCCTCTGAATATCCTCCCACGGTTTCAACTAGCTTGGTTCATTCCACATGGTTTCCAAATGATCACACAGCACCATCCCCGCCATTGCGGTGCAGGTGGGGCGTCGTGACCCCGGAACCGGAGCAGCCCAAGACGGAGCGCCGCATGCGCGGCCGCGGCGTCTCGAAACTGCACAGCGACATGGGCGATGGGCGGCCGCCGGAAGTGCAAGAGGCCAAGCAGGACGCTGGGTGCAAAAAACATGGGAATGAAGGTGGGATTATCCAGTGTTATTGGTACATTTATCTATAGTTCACTGGGTTTATAAAGCAACTGAAAACTGGGTGCCACCACATTGTGGAACTACCAATCATTGGCAGCTATGGCCCAAACATTTTTTGGGATAAAACAATGTGTAGAAAATAATTTGGTTTATGTACGTGTGCATAAATGAATGTATCACATGATATGCACAGGTGTCCTATGGAACTACCAACAGTAGGGGTGGTGTTTGGAGATTGTTAGCAAGGTGGTGACGGGGTACAACAAAACGTCGCCGAACAATCATAGGGATAGCCAATCATTGTAATGAGGCTCCAACTGAGTCTTCACGTGCGTATGATCTTCAATCAAACTGCTGGGGTCTCGGGGTATCACCCAACAATATTGAGAATGAGCCCAGAATCAGCCACCAGGAAGGGAGGAACCAAATATGATTGCGAATAAAGATCACCATGTGTGGATGTTGGGATGAGGTATATACAGATTCGTCAAAAAACCATTGATGATATTGAAATATGGTGCTTCGCTTCATCAATTGATTCATCTCCCGAGCCTATGGCATGGGATTGTGCTTGGAATGTCCGAGGATTTGGAGGCATTCCTGGCACGCAAGGCTGGGTTGCAAGTTGCAGGAGACCTGGGCAACAGCTTTCATGAAAAAATCATCCAGATGGAGTGCCTGAATATGTATATGTATATATATATACATATATATATATGTATATATATATAGTACGTGATATACACTGTTCAGAAGACCAACTTGGATTTGATCACGTTGTTGGTTTAACATCCATATGCTTCGCTGGAATTGTATTCGCCCACATCCATATTTGTACTCATTCACGTTGGGTGAATGTATTTGATCCGGATGGAAGCTCACACCTTCAGATCTTCTCCACTGCCCACGAGCAGCCACATGTGAGGCCGCCCAGAACGGTCGCGGTGGGCTAGAGGAACCCCGTGGCCAGGGGCGGAGGCGGCTGTGGCCGTTGAGGATGGAGGGTTTGGGTGTCTTAAAGCGGGGGATATCCATGAAATGGTTACTTTTATGGGGAAAATACCTCAGAATTGCAATTGTGAAAGGAATATGAGTTTCTAAACCATTTGGAGACGCGATAGTGATATGAGCTGATTTGTCCATTTTGTTGGCTGAGCCCAAAATTCATGGCAGTTTCCACGGGATGGAAAAGGCTTTCCCAGCTGTGAGACAACCCCACATGTGACTGCTGAATCTGTGAATGAAGCAAGATGGATTGGGAAATGAACCTTAGCCACAACAACAAGAGGTGTTACTTGCAACTGATGCAGATATCAACCATCAACCACGGGATGATATGCATCAGACACCAAGGATATGTCACCAACAAATATGGGTGGTCAAACCAGGAATAGTGGCTTTTCTGGGGATACAATCCGGATTATCCCTGAAGTTGATAGGCACTTTTTAGGTGGCCTCTGGACCCTTAAAGCTGGGATTTAACCGAATTCACCTAGTATCTATGTGCACTCTTTTGGGATGGTCGCTTCACCATGGTACTTGCTGGTGTAGCTGGATATAGCTGGATGTTCATCCGCTTCAGATGGTCGCAGCACAATCAACCACGAGCAATGGAGATATCAACCAACAAAACGGACCTTAAACGATGGGAATTTCCAAAAAATGATCGAGAAATACCTCAAATATTAGGACTTATTGCGATACGGATGAGCAAAACCAGAAATAGTGTAAATGCCTCCCAGGCTTGGTTTCATGTTGAGATGTTTGGCTGCAATCATCGACAATGTGACATCCGTAGACGTCTAAGCTGGGCAGCCCCGGAAAGGTAGTTTTACATCGTCTTTACGAAATAATCTATTCTCTTTTCCTAAATACCCCTACGTCCTATTCCTCATCAGAACTCACGGTCTCTTGCTTTTTTGATCCCCACGTTTTCTAGTGCCATCCTCACCGTTGTCGGAATATGTTGTTGTTGATTGTAAAAATTCCCAATCTTCTTTTGCAATACTATGTCATATCCCCATAAATGATTGATATATCTATGTATGTATAATATATATATATATAAACACATATCATAAATCCCGTCCATATTCCCATTGCGTGGTTGGTTTTCGCCCCCATGCTGTGGCCAGGCCCGGCAAAGGCGCCGGCAAAGGTCTCTGGTCCGACCGCCTCGCGGAGCGCGGCGCGAACCGCGGCACCAAGCGCCCGGCCGAAGCGGCTGCGGCTGAGCCGGCGGATCCGGAGGTGCTTCCCCCAGGGGTGGCGAAGCAGTCCCCCTGGGGAAGTTGCTGGTAGGGGGGATGATAAGGGGATTTAAGGATTTACCATCTCACAATCAAACATAGCAATGGGAGGAAATACCCTATAAATGCAGGTTTTAATGGAAAAATCAACTATGAATGTGGGATTTTTCGATTGCCATGTTTGAATACCGGAGGGTAGAACCAAAAGAAAAGTATGTGCAGCGCCACAAACCTTTTTGATCCATTTTGAGGATATGACCAAAAGAAATTTTGGGGTACTGCTAGGTGACTAGTTTTTTTTAAAATATTTCTTGCTTGTTTTCCATCCAAGTAATGGGATGATGATCCACTCTCATATCAGATACAGATGGATATGCTGGGACCCCAACATGTTTTCCAAAGGGCATCCACAGAGTCACTGCTGGTCTCGCATTTTCTCCTTAAATTTTAATCCCAATGTTTTGTTGCCTGAATTGAAGCTACCTTGTTTGTTTATCCACGGGAAACTAAGTGACAAGTAACTGTTCTTATCACCAAGTCAAAAGCAGAAACCTCCAGTTTGTGGCTATTTCAGAACTAGCATACCTAGTTTTCCCAATCATCATGGTTTTTAAGCCCGATATTTGTGGGTCAAATTTTCTTTCTAGACATCAACACCAACCCCTCCAGGAAGACGAGCGCCGCAAGCAGCGCGCGCAACGCTTCGGTCTGAAGTGAGGGGCTAAACCTGGGCATGGCTGCCACCGCATGGCGCGGTAGGGGTGGTCGATCCAAAAAATTAAGATATTCAATATTTAACCCAAAAATCCAAAAAGATTAAATTTTACTGAAATTTGACTGGATGAAGATTGCAAAAAGTGTGGTTGAACCATGGTGAATCGTAGCTATAGGGGCAGGAATACGAAACCCTCGACGATCTGTGAACTTCTTTGCTCGGTTTCCAATGTTAGCTGTGTAAGGGAGTAGATCTATCCAACCTGGATTTCCACCGAACGGGGCCGTCATTGATGATAATCTTGGGTGAAGCATCCAGTAATGAGTTTTGAATCGGATTTGAGATTCACTAGAAACCATCGACCCAGCGGGACCAGCCAACCCCTTCTTTGATTCAATGGGCAATAGTCTCCAAGCAATTGTGAGGACATTTTCTGTATTTGTTAATGGAAACAATGGCTGATCTCTACTAATGGTGGTAAACCCAGCAATAAACAGTCTCCATTTATCAACCATGCAGGGGCCATTGTGAATCATCCCGAGGAATATACCCAATAACAAACAGCAATTGGAGATGATATATTGTTGGGTTTAGCTCATTGGTTACCCCATTGGTTGATAAAACTCAAACCAATGGTGACTTTTGTACGACTCTGGGGTTGGGTGCCTCAAACTTGGATTTTAAAAGTGGCCATCACCGATATGTGGGGAAGGGGTCTTAAAGTTCCTGAAGGTGGATACGCAGCAAGATGAGTTCTCCAAAGGGGTTTGCAGTTCAACCACCCACCAGTGGCCGCACGAAAAAAAACACCATCCTCTGCAGTGGTACAGAGGAATGAAGCTCGCCACTGCCAATGAGAAAGATGTATAAGAGCTGATTGAGCAGCATCAACTCCTTGTTAGGCCTTGATTAAGTGAACTCATGGTGTTTAAATACACTAGTTTGGAAAGGTTTCTTGTTGGTTTGCCTGGCTGAAAAGATTGAGTTTATCATTGTCATTGGCTGAAAAGATCTTGGGAGTAATCATCTCGGAATGACGTGTTTGGTTGTTCCTGGCAGAAAGGGCACTTCAGGAGCTTGATGAGCGCTGCTCAAATGATCCTGATTTAGAATGCAGAGGCCCAATCGACACTCGCACAGTGCTATCAAAAGACTCAAGCTGCAGATTTTTGCAGTAGATGTAATTGCTGAAGCATGTGAAGCTGGTGTCCTGTGTCAAGGTGTCCTATCAAGATTTTTGATTTGAGCAGTGTGACTACTTAGGGTTGTTGGATGCCATGCGCAAGACATGATGATGATGCGCTCGGAGGAACCAACCTAGAATCATGAAAATGCTAAGTACAGCCTGCTGAAGTCGTGTAATTGTGACAAGGAAGTAGTCACTACAAGTCAACAGCAGTTTTGCCAAGGATCAAATTTGCTAGTATGCCATGGCTTGAAAGCGGGCAACACCTCGTCCGTTGGTATGGCAGCTCCCCCGGGCCAAGCCAACAAGCGCACTGCTGTTGACATCCATCCCATAGATTTGCAACAGCTTAAACAGATCCGCCTCCCAGCTGCCGTGGACTCGAGTGTCTTCCGAAGTGCTTTGCATGTGGCCAAGGCGTTCAACCAGTATGAGGGGAAGCCAACAGGCTGTCAGCTGATCTTGGGACGCCCTTCAATGCAAGAAATTGCCAAATCCATGGATGATCCAGAAGAGGGTCAATCCTCGTTGCTTCGTAAACTCATCAAAGACTCTCGAATTGAAGGGAGGTTGAGGGAGGAGTTTGCAAGGGATGGCGGCATATTGATTGATGGCCACAGTGGAGAGATTCTGGCAACTAGGTCTACTTTTTCCACTGGAAAGAGTGATTTTGTTTTAGCCAGACATGGCACCCGGCACAACTACTCTCTCGATGTGGCGGCCAGTCGGAAGTGTGCTGTCATTGTCCGGTCTCAAGATGGACCGGGAACTGTATTTTCTTCCGAATATCTGCAAAAAGAAGAATGCACACCACGATGCTTCCGTTTGAACGTTGAAGACGAGCCAGGGCAAGAAGAAATTCTGATGCCCCGAACGCCACTTGTCCGTTTCAAGAGAGACAGCACAGGCGCTGAGAAGCTTCTTGTTCCAGAAGAAGCTGCAGACCTGAAGACTTTGCCATCTCCAATCAGGGTGGCTGGGTTTGTAGGACTTGGACGAACAGGCAAGTCCACTCTGGCTGGAGCTGTTGCATGTACAAAGTCCCTGTTTCCTGCGGTGACTGAAGGCATTGACGCTGCGGCCATCAAACATCCAGATGGTGGATCTTTGATTCTTTTGGATTGCGAAGGCTTTGCAAATCTTGGATCTCTAGTCTGCGGTCTGATAGTCAGCGTGGTTGACAGCTTGGATGATTCACAATTGACAAGCCTTGCGCAGCTGGGTGTCTGCCGCGAGGTCTTGCTTGGCTATGCCAACGGATCAGACTTGATGCCCCCTCCTCCAGACCTTTTGGTTGTCGTCAACGGAAGCCGCTTTCATGATTTGTATACTGACCGCACGCTTGAAGAGGCTCTAGCCCATACTGAGTCAGGTGAGACAGAGACTGGGCGTCATCAGACACGGGCAGCCATCCACGAGCATTTCCCCAGACGTAAGTTTTTGTCCGTACCCTGTTTGGCTGAGGCCGACTATAGGCTTCGCTGTGAGGTGCAGAAGTGCTCACATTTGACTTGCAACCAGCAGCCGTGTGATGGGCGCATGTTTCTCAACCTTGTGCACAGGGCAGTTGCTGGTATCAATGCAGCCGAGCCTCTACATCCCGGGAGTGTGTATGATCTTGTTCTTCGCGAGCACTTTGGAAGGCTGATGGAGCAAGCGCTCACTGAATTCAAGTGCAAGCTCCCAGAAGATGGACCCTACCAGCGTGACCTTGTGTTCCAGCCGGAAAAGCTTTTGGAACAGATCCCTGAGCAGTGCCGGAAGGATGCAAAGGCCCGATTGAGAGATTACTTTGATGTAGTAAAGTTGAAGAATGAGATCAAAGGCGAGCAGATTCAAAAGAGAGAGTGTGAGGAACACGTGATCGAAGAGCCACCAACATTTCATGAAGTGCCCCAGCCAGGAGTAATCATTACAGGGTCCGCAGCTGGAGTTGGGGTGAGTGCTGCTAGTGCAGTTTCGCGGCCGCTTATGCGGCTGGAGCAGCATTAGCAGCTCCAGTCTTTGCGCCAATGGTGGCTGTTTTGGCTATCGGTGGGGCAGTGACAGGTTTCTGGCAAGCCCAAAAAGACTTTGAAATTCCGGAGGGAGCGACGAATACTGAACCAAAAGGTCAATGGTTCTAAGGACTATGGAAAGTGGGAAAATGTTGCAGAATGGGAGGAATCAACCACGGTCGACTCCAAAGATTAGTGAAAAGGATTTGTTTGTGTGTGGTGTGTTTGTTCGTGTTTGCAATGTGCTTCAAAAGATTCTTCCCAACAACGACGAAAGAGGCGTTCGTTGCATGTGCTCACAGAGCAATATGATTTCTCAATGAAAGCTCACAAGCAGCCTAAACACGTCTTTGCAAATGATTAAAAAGAGATGAGCAGTTACTTCACAGCGCCTTGTTTGCGGGTTCCCAATAGTAAAAGGCAGCCGAATGCAAAACCGTTGAGAGAATGCCTGGACGCACCTGTAGGACAAACTGCATCCATACATGAGGCCATCCGGCCAGCTGTTGTCTGATTTGACAGTATTGGTTGCTCAGGCAGTAGACATTCGAGAGATTGATAGGTCACATCTGCGTTCCAAACTTCTTCAGTATCTAATGATTCGCAGAAATATCTCTGCAAACTTGGAATCCATAAGCAGGTGACCCCAAAAACCAAACGGATGTTTCGTTCCACACATTGAATTTAAAAGGTTACTGGGTGCAAAAATCGGGGCACCCCAACAGAAAATCAGAAACCCTGCAGTGATCGCGAAACGGAGCGGGTCATGAGCCCGTGGCAGCTGGAGAATCCCTTCCAGGATGTTTGCATCAGGTGCCTGTGCCCAGCTACCGGTACGTGAAATCCTGCTGCTTGGTGTTGAAAGATGTGCTTTCATGTAGAGTCGAGAATCGCAGAGGCATCCAGAAAAATTGAGATGTTGTGAATGTGAATCCAACTTACTCAGTACCACGGATTCACATATTCCTGCTCGATCTCAGATTTTGGTCTTACTTTTGATACCTTCAATGGTTTTTGCCACCGTTCACTTTCATTGTTGCCATCCTTCCACCCAAGTCGCCCCATCCCAAAGCAGATCGATCCAGGCCTGTGGTGAGTGCATCGCCCTTTCCAGGAGAGTCGCCAGACAAGAGAGGCACTAGACACATTTGCGTCGCCTGCGCAATGCATGAAACTCTGGGTGGTTCCTGATTTGGGTGTGTACCAACTGTTTCCATGGGAAAGATGGGAACTATTGTGGTCCAAGGTAGGAACCCCACATAAACCAACCAGTCTGAGGGGATGACTTGGCGTTTTTCGGCATGGCACCAACTGGAGATGCTGAGTTGAGACGAAACTAATCGTTTTGCTGTGTTTGGCGGTTTTAATGTGTTTTAGATTCAATCCCCAACATTTCAAGTGAGATGTCCCCAAAAATTGGACAATGATTCCATTTCTTCAAAGACCGTCTGTTTCAATCCCCAGACCCTCAACTCCCGAAGCCTAGTGGTGATTAGCAACTCGCCTGCCACCCATTGGGATTTGTCCAAAAATGTGGTTCCCCGAATTGTTAAGTTTCTCCCCGTTACAATGGCCATGTATTTAGCGTATTCCCCATTTTAAGACACACCCAAAGATCATATTATTGATCAGTTATACAATTATATCCAAGTTCTATCCGAGTATCATCCATGAAACCATGTTCAATCAATGATATGATATGTATAATATATATATATATACTATATCCCATTAAAACTCACTGAACCCATGATATTCCCATTTTGTTGGTCAATCACCCACCACCCCGCAGGCGAGGAGCTGGAGAACAGCTTCCAGGAGTCGGCCCAGGCTGGCCCATGCTGGGGATTCACCGGTCTAAGATTGGGAATTCACCATGAAAAAATGGTTGATGGTGGTTGATAATGGTTCAAAAGATTCTTGGTAGGGATCAGGTTTTCTTTTGCCCAGATTAGATAGTCTCAGATTAGCATCAATGATGGGTCAGGAGGGGGATCACCACAAAAGCTGTTGATCTCCAGTTTTTCGAAGACAGTCCTGTGGCTAGAATGGTGGTGTGTTGGAAGTTGGAATTTGGTAAACGAAGCTAGTACTGGAAGGCCATCTCTTAACAGCAAAATCATCCATTATCCATCAAGAAGTTGGCAATTTCGATCGGAGTTGTTTGCCATTGCTTCTTGAGTTTGGGGGACCATCAAAATGGCGTCAAGAAGTTGTGGTTGCTTGCTGGGAGCTGCGTTCACCGTTTCGGACATTTGTGGCCGTTGCTCAGTTGTCCAAAATTGAAGAAATGGTTGGGCTGCACCAACATCTAACATCATATCAAGTCCATGTGGCCTCTGCATTTCAAAAGGTGCCATACTCTCCATATCGGAAATTTATTCTGATCTCTTGACAAACTGTATGATCATTTGCAGTCAGACATTCCCCCCAAAGAATGATGGTTGAAACCCCAATAAACCTACACCATGGTTGGTTGCACAGCCAGGATATTCCCGTGTTTGTATGTCACGTCCCTCTGATTTGGTGGTCATACCCCCGATGTTTGATGATTTGCTGACCACTGCAAAGGTGAGAACTACTCAAGTGGCGCCGAGTGAAGTGCAGAGGTGGTCGACTTGCAGATAGGGGTTCTCCCAACCAAGAGAAATGATGAAAAATTGGGAGATAACTAGCCAAAATCGAGAGATGAGCTGGTATTAGTGTTGATCATACAGGATGCGATAAAGACACGACCAGCTGGCAAACCTATGTCATCTACTTTGTGATCAGAAAGGGTTCTTACAAAGAAAAGCATTATGAGTTGTCTCCTCAACCCCGCATACAAATGTGATGTGCATCCCTCCCCCCTCTTTGAGTCAAGACTTCAGAGTTAAGTCAATGTTTGTCCAGAGTCTGAGGCCTCTGCTGCCGATACAGCATCCAATTTGTTTGCACGAGACCCCACATCCCCCTGATGAAAGGCTCGCAATTTGCAGGCGATTTGCATGGGGTGATGGACCCTCTCCTCGCATGTTGACAGGCAGGAATCTTGATTGTGCCAGCCTTCCATCTACCGGTTTCCTGGGATGCTGCTTCACCCCTTCCTGGGTAAACCATGGTTGGGTAGGTTGAGGGATTTGTAATGATTAATGTCTGGCCAAAGACGGACGAAGATGTCATGGCCGGCCTGTTGGGTGGAGTATCGAAGTTCAACCCTGCCTCGTCCACATGAATATTTTCAGCGCTTGCCGGCTGAGAAAGGGAGTTTTGGAAGACTTGGGTGTAGTGAAGAATTCCTGTTTGTTGGGTTTCCTGAAATGTCACTCGTCATCTTGTTAGTTGCAATCTCATTGTTCCTTGTGATGTTTTCCCCCTTGTATTCCGATGTCTTTTGCTGATCCTGGTTCGTGTTTGCTCAAGCAACAAAAGATACTTCCAACAACAGGGATATTTTGAGGATGTCCCAGTAGACATCTTCCCAACGGTCTATATGATCCTGAGACCCACCCCATTGATATAAATGTTGATGTATTTATATATATATATACATATAGGTGTCCATTGATGTGTAGACTTTATTTATGTTATTTGATATTCAAAAATATCCATCATATTATCGACTGATAGATTCCCCATATCAATGTGTTGACCATCCCAAAAGGTTCGGTCCCAACTTGCCAGGAAGCACAACTTCCTCCACGCCACGTCGCCAAGACTCGGAGGCTGGCAGCTGGCAATCGCAACGACCTGACAGCTGATGGTGACCTTTTGGGTGGAATTTGAAGGTCTCAAAATTGGAGAGTGAACCAGCCAAAGTTGAGAAGTAACTTGACTAGTTTCAAGAGCAATCAACTCAAGGGTTTCTGGAGTTTCAGCATGTGTAGGTGCAGTACATGGTTTTCATGGGTGCGGTACAGTTGTTTTCATGGATTACATGCTTGCTTCAAGTAACCATAAGAAAAATCGGGATATAACCAATGAATAATGGATATAACAATGAAGAATCGGGATGTACCCCATTTCATTCCAATTTGAATGGAAAAAAATGATGGAAGAAAACCCAAATACTATGTATGTTTTGTCCCTAACTGGGGTGATGATCTCCAATGACACATGTTCTTGGAATGGGTTGAAACCCTCAACAAGAATAGATTTTGCAGCAGCGCCTGCATCCTCTGAAAGGGATCCTAGGATTGCACCCAGTTTGACAACTTTGAAATGGTTCGAAGTAGCTGGCACTGACATGCAGAACCAATCTCAAACGCGCGTTTCACCAGCACACAATGGTTTAACAGTAGGTTGTGTGGTCAACATAACGGTGCATATTCAATGCATATCAATAGTAGGTATGTCTAGCAGGCACTCATCAAACAACAAATAATGTCCACAATTGCTTGGTAGCCAAGATAAAATCTTGCTCATGGTGCAGTCTCGGAATGCCGTATCCCAGTTTGCTTTGTCTTCGTTTAAGATGCTTCGTCAGGGAAATCAATTTTGAAGTTCCTTGCAGAGCGGCTCGTGATGTACGCTCTGTACTTTTTTGTTGGCTCGTTTCAGCTGTACATATTGACATCAGCCATGCTCAGTTTCACGGTTGACACATGCACATGACCCAGAAAGTGTAGCAACCTTTACTCAGCTTTTCAGAACTGTCTAATACATGTTGTAGCCAGAAATTCGGAGAAGGAAACTCTAAGGCAAGCACTGAACTTAGGATGTAGCTTTGGTAGCCACAAACTTGCGACCATTAATGGCTATTGCATGGACATCCGTCATGTCAACATCCCGCTGAGCAGGCAGGGTTGAGTCAGCAGTCCAAGCACCAAAACAATCTCCAGCATTCTTAGCAGAGTTTCTACTTTGTCTAAAGAATTCCAGGCACAACTCATTGGCAGGTTGCTGTTTTTGTACTTCGTGTATTTTCATCCGTACTTATGATGATCCCAAGTGACTGTTTTTTGAATGAGTTGAACTCACGAAACCATGAAATTTTGTAGGCAATCTGCATCAGGCTCCACCTCACCGGGTCCGTTCTTTTAGGCATCCTTCAAGATGAGTTCTCCGGAATGGAGACTCCCGGAGTGGTGCGGAGCCTTTGATCCTGACTTTGTTTCGGATTGGTGGATTGGTTCAGAGCCAGGAACTGTGGCAATCACAATCTACCACATTTCCACAATGGTTGCAGAACCAGTTGCTAAGTGAGATGAACCTCCAAGTACATTGCACTCAAGGAACCTTGGATCGGGACCTTGACATAATGAGACTGTTGTCGTAAATGTGGTCCGCAACTGCAAATGGCCAGTTTCAGAGATTACTTCAATCCACTGCCCCTAAGTTTTTTTGTCCTGAACGTTGATAGCATGCTGAGGTGGTGAAGGTTATGTTTTTTGGGGGGGGAGTGAGCGAATGACAACAAGAGCAGAAAGAGATGTGACATGTAGATGCACAAGAAACCCATCAGATGAATCTGTTTGCTTCAATGGAGGAAGATTTGGATTTTGGGAAACACAAACTGGAATAGTGTTGACCTCAACGGTATGGGTTTGTCGGGAAAGCTCCTCAAAAACAGGTGGATTCTTTTTTTGACTGCAAATGTGTTTTCCCCAGTTATGATGCCATCATCAGTACTTGGTTGATGTTTCCACATTCTGATGTCTACCGGGGTCTACCGGACATGTTTATCCTCTCTGTCAATCTAACGCAACCAAATCTTGTCGTCTCGCCGAGGCACGTGGCACACAGAAGTGATCACCAGAGGCCAGCTGCATGTCAAGAAGAGAGGCAATGAGTGCCCCAATACTTTTACCATCTTGTACCATTGCAATGAGCTTCTATTGTCATTAAATTGCTTTTATTTCACTACCGGGTATCCGCAGAGCCCCAACAAAACTGTTCACACCATCCAGGATTCTACTGGGGGGATAACCATGGCCAGGCCTTCACTTGGAGGAGGATCACTTCACAGTCGAAACCTCAGTGACTGTCCATACAAAATCCATGGATGTGGGATCCAAAAACATGACACGCTGACCTTTTGCAGTTTTCATGACACCCTGGCAAGTGTATGCAATTCTTACCCCCCAGTTTGCGTTTATACATGTTTACACACTGAAAGAGAGGTCACAATTACCAGGCTGTAGGGTCTGAAGTCTTCTCCGATGCAGGTTGCTCTGGGAGAAGATCACCAACTTCGGAAACTGGTGCCCCACGAGGCGGAGCTTGGGCCCACGGATTAGGCAAAGATGGACCCCGAGACCCCTAGATACCAGTTGGAACTGAGTTTACTTCACGCGATTGAACCCGCTAGAGGCCCATCACCATGGGGGAAGCAGGGAACCACCGCGTTATGGTCCGAATCGGCAATGGGGATGTGAGTATTCTCACAACCGCCTTTTTAGGAATTTCAACAAGACAACAACAAATCATAAGACATCAAGTAGCGATCGGAGTCTGATTGAATGACCTCACGGTTTGATTCCTGGTAGAGATGCAAAGAGTGGTGAGGGCAACATGACTTGAAAAGAGCTTGGTGAAGGGTACATAAGGGTGCTTGATGGACTTTAATACCTTCGATCTCTTGCCGCCATTTTGGGCATAATAACCTAACCAGCTAGATTTTGTGTTGGAATGTATCTAAGATTGGCCATGTGACCTGGGACGTATTATTTGCGAAATGCAGGGCAGGTCCGGTCAACCTATATTTGCTTAGCACGTTGCTTCTTTATATGCCTGCATGTGCAGTCATTTTCTTGAGCAGACCTGGAAGATGATCTCAACAAATCTACTATAGGGTGTCAGAGATGCAAGTACAGCCCTTTCGAAGGAAAGTTTGTAAACGTCTACATTAGTAGAGCATCGAGTCCATATCCTCGGCAGTACATGGTTTGGTGATTTCTCTGCTTGTCACCACCATCTTCGTCACCGATCGGCAGGGGCGATTTTGTATGGACGCCATCGATTCGGAGAGACTTCATTCCTCAAGGCTCCAGGGGGCAATGGCAAAACCACCACAGGGGTAGGCAACTGATAGATCCAAATAGGTATGGGTCAAGATATGGACAGGAGTTACCTATTGGCGGCTTTGACTTCAAGGTGTTGTCAAGCCCATGCAAGAAATGATGTTTATCACAAGCCCGGATGTTTGTCAGCACCAAGGTACATCTTTAAGAACCCACATATACCAATCAAAGGGGCATTACATGGTGCCTTGAAAGGTTGCCGCTTGCAGTTGGATCAAAGTTCATGAGAGAAAATCTGTAACTTGTGACATACGTGACATACCAATCTCTCTGAAGGATGGAGAGCACTAGGACCAAATCCAATAGCCTGTCTCTACATACATACAGTGTAAGTTTGGACAGTGTTATAAGAATATCATTAATGCATTGATGTCAAGGCAGTCGCGTTTGGCATTAGCACCCAGCAATCTTTGCCGCAGCAGCAAGCATTCACATGCCCCAGCTATGCCGCGGTGTTTGCTGTGGGTTATTGCATCGCTGGTGGTTGCCACTGCTCAAGATGTGAATGGGACAGAGGACCAGCCGTTTGGCATTGGGCAGAATACAAGGCATCCAAGTTTGGTGCCCAACTTTAACCACGTTTTCCCCAGAACATGCTGATCCAATAAAGAAGGTGACGAAACTTGCGAATCCTTTGGTCCCGAGTCATCCAATGGGCCAAGGGGTCAGACATCTCGCAAGGACTTTCCAGGTGCCTGCACCATCAGCACGGGTGGTCAGCATTTGTGCGCCCTACAGCAAGCCTCCGGCCGTGTGGTTTGTTGCTGGGATGAATTTGTGCTTGATGTTACCAGTTTTGAACGATATGGGTTGAGGATGTATTGCGGTATTCTATGTTGTATCCTTCAAGTGGTCAAAAAGTAGAAGCCCCGTTCGTGCACTGTTGACAGTAAAAACCAGAAAATAAGTTGAATCTCCATGCTACTTGGGGGTGCATCCCACTTGATAAATTGGTTATACCCCCAGCTAGATATGGAATATCCCCATTTATATATGGTTTATAAACCACTTACCAACTGGGATGCACATCCCAGTATACCATTTTGGAGTAGGCCTTCCATGCGATTCACTGCTTGCACCGTTTCAACCGATTTAACCGAGGTTGGGGAGCCGGTGACTTTGGCCAACTGGGCGATAACAGGGCCACATCCAGTGATCGCCCCGTGCCCGTGCGAGGCTGTTGTTGAGGATTTAAGTATGTTTGATGTGGTGATGATTTGTTAACTTAAGCCAATGGCCAATGGATGAACCCATGGTCAAGTGGAAGTTAAGCATCAAAATTGTGATTGAATTACCCAAGATGATTTAGTCATCCGAAATGGTGTTTTTGCCCTCAAGTACTGTGAATTAAGCGACAAACAATTGGGATTAAGGAATTCAATCAATGAATGATGGTATTATTTAGGCATTCAACCAACAAAGTGATGGCAGTTAAAACCAACCATCACAATGGACGTATCACAAATGGTTGACTGGCCGGTGGTTTCAAACATATGTAGTTTTGATGTTCAATCCAACAACAGGGATGATGGTCCGCAGGGACTGCCAAGTAGGAATTTCGAGGGGGTTGAACCCACCCACCAGATGGAATTCGGATAGTAGATGAGCCAAACATGAGGCACCATACCATACCATACCCAATCCTCATGATCAAGAACGGTGGACCATGTTTTTGGGATGTTTTGGCAGGATTTGAGGACGTCAAGCGCACCCCATATTTGAACAAAGCCATATGGAAATGACGAATGTCACCAGACATGGCAAGCCGCTGGCTCCGGCAGGCCTTGGTCCCGCCATCGCCGTGACTGCGGGAGGACTGCATTCCTGTGGCCTTGAGCTGGATGGCAGAGCCAAGTGCTGGGGCAAGGGCGAGGACTCATCCGGTTAGACCGGGGGGTAATGGCGGTGGATGGCGGTAGGCTCCGAGGTTTTTTGGTATGTTCGTGCAGAAAGGGTGAACGTAGACTTTTTTCCAGAAGTGTTCTTTCACAGTGAATGTTCAAAACATGGTAGTTGAAGGCCTGAGGATAGCTGATAGACAAGTGAAGCTATAATAAAGACTGCTACAACGTCCGTTAAATATGGGTTGAACTTCAGATTTTTGAGCGGGTTTCTTGTCATAGTACAATCCAAATTCCAGAGGCCGCCAAAATGTACCGAGTCGTTATTCAGTGTTCTTTCGTATTTCTGATTACAATACCATATGTCCATTCATACTGGTGACACTTCCAATCTTTAGTGATCATATCCTGAATGTGTGGTTGAATCTGCACTTGTGTTGGTTGAGTCTTTATCTTTTGATTATCTTTTGTCTGTCTTTTCCTCATATTGTTTCATTCTTGGATATGTGTGATGCTTTGTCGGTGATTTCTCCCTTCTTTATGAACAACTGTTTGCCACACATGTTGTTCGACGTGTATTGATGAAATCTACATTTTTGTTGTGTGTTAAATCCCCTGTCTTGCGCTTGTTTAAAACATGTTTGTTGGTCCAACATGTTGCTGATTCGATCCCCGTGAACTCAGTCTTATCCCCTGAACATTCTGGTTCCCTTCCAAAAGGGTTCATGTCTTACATCCGCATTCGCTCCTGGTCAAATGCCCATGGTTTTTGAACCCGGACATGAAATCTGTCAAACAAATTGGGGTGTCCGCTCCAAAATCCCAAGTTTTTCCATTTGGGTGTGTCTGAAAATTGGCTATCTGCACTATCACCCCGTAAAAATATTGATCTTCCTTGGGAAAACAATGATTAAAACTGCTGCTTTTTGGGGGTTGCCCATGTAAACACGTCCCCCATTTCTCCATCCAGGACGGCCAGCTGGGCTTCGGCGGCCGCTCCCGTCGCGCCGATGCGCGGCCCGTGGCATCACTGGGCCCGGCGCTGGACATCCGCGCTGGTGGATCTCACACCTGCGCCTTAGAGGTGCCGAAACGTGGCGCTGGTTGGAAAATGTGAAAATACTGGGTAGGTAAGAAACATGAGCCACCATGAGCCACCTGTTTTTGTGGGAGTTGGGTTCTAAGAATCGCAGTGTCCCAGAATGGGTTTTTCCTTATGATTGTCCCACAACAGTAGTAAGTTAAGAATCCATACTCGGGCTTTAATTTGGGGTTTTCAATTTGGATGGCTCAATAATCATTTGAACTAACAATACGTGTTCGCGTTTTGGAAATTCAAATCTCCCATCGGCTTTGAGCCAGGCCTCTGGCACCGTTCGCTGCTGGGGCTGGGGTGAGTTTGGCCAACTGGGAAATGGCCGAACTTTGGATAGTCTCTACCCCGTTCGCGTGCAACCCTTGGACACTTGGGCATGTTTTATGGTCTGGGGAAGGGATAGAACTATTTTCCATAGAGTTGGTGATTGGTGATAGTTTCGTTGTCCCCATTATATCATCATGATGGTTGATATATGTTGATATAGTGTTCCCATCATCCCAATTATGTGGTCATTGGATTACCACCAATCGAGGCGCGTCCTTGGGCCGGGTCCTTGCAGGTTGATGTTAGGGGACTGCAAGAAGAACCATTTGGGTTTGTCCAAAAATGGATTATACCCCCATAAAGAGGTTGATTTTAACTGGGAGGATGATGATAAACCACTTGATTTTAGGCATGCCTCGTTTTTGGTCAAAACCATGTGGTCCTGATATTTTCTATGATTTATCTTTTTTGGTATATTGATTTCATTGCACAAGCAATGCAAGGGTCAGGCCAAAAGTTTTGCCATCGGGAGTCATCCCAAAAAAAAATCGCAGCAACAGAACTAAGGAGAATGCCATTGCCATTTGTTCTGGTGCGTTGCACAGCTGCGCGGTGGAATACACTGGTTTCGTGAAATGCTGGGGCTGGGGTGAACGAGGACAGCTGGGAAGACCCAGCAATGGAACAAGTCAAACTGCGAACAGCCCAGTTCCAGTTCAGGTGGAAGGAGTTGAAGATGCCATCGCTGTTGTCTGTGGTTATCAACACTCCTGTGCCATGTCTGCCAATGAAACCACCTTGTGCTGGGGGGACGGCATCGATCGTCAGCTGCAGCGACATGATGAGATTTGGGCCAAAACTGGTCGGAGGGTCATGAGACTCAACGAAATTCTGGAGCTTTCTGCTCCTATGCCAACAGCTCCCATGAAGTCCGTGTGGTAGCGAACCTGGCCGCACCAACTCGCATCCCTCATGCTAATGGGAACGCGCGAATGCGCTGTTCGCCGTGCTCCAAAGAGGCTGTGCTATTGTCAAATTCGGGGTTGGTTTCCAGACCAATGAGAAATGATTATAAGGCCAAGAAGCAGGTTTTACATAGCCATTATTTTCTATATGGCGATTTCTTTCAAGATTTGTTTGTAGTGAATTCTAATCGACCACCTGGTACCGAAACCATCCTTCCTAAATTGTCGGACCACACATCAAGCCAACTTTTTGATAATGGCACGCTTGAGCTTCACAAAAGCTGCATGAAGTGTGCAGCTCAAGACTGCTTGTGCCTGGCTTAGAGTTGTTGCTTGGATTTAGGGTTGGAAAATCTCATGTGTGGATCAAAGCCTCAGCCAACATCAACTACCTGGAACTGTAACTGCTGAGTTGCCGGGCCAGTCCAGTTTGGAGCGCACATTCTCATGACAAAAAGCTGGGAAGGGATGGGGACGACTCACGGCTGGGGCCTTTCAACTTTTCGACAAAATAACTAGACCAGCTTTGTTGGGACGATCAAGGGGTTTGGTGCTCTCAGGTTTGACAACCCTGGAAAATCGTTCAGATCTTCCACACGGATAGCGATTTGATAAGACATGCTTCCAATCTTCACCCGAATTGATCGTAAAAGGGTTGCAAGGAGCCGACCATTGGATAGCATTGTTGATGCTGATGAAGATGACAACGACGACGATGACCCCCCCATGTACAGTAGCACATGAGATTGATCATGCCCACGCTAAAACTTTGTCAAACCGTAGGTTTGTCTTACTTTCCCCATCAAGATCGCCATTCTGGGATATCCCCCATTTTTTGGACACCCATCTGGGTAAGTGTTTTCCGACTGCTGTAGGAGCTCCTCTGCGGCCCAAGACTCAGAGTTGCTGCTGAATTTGGTGAAAGATCGAGTGAAAGATGCAAAACTACTGGTGGCTGTTTTGAAAGCGGCGAACCTCTCTATCTTTCAACGAACAGTCCAATTTTGGCCTTTGGGGTTCTGTGTGTTGTTCATTTCAAAAGGGTGCCAAGATAAATCAGGGACTATTCAGGGTGCAGTTTGAGGCGGCTCGCTATCCCAAAAGCACCATGCAGTGGCGCCAAGGCAACGCCAAGAAGCTTTCAAACCTTTGGGCCCATACCGCTGGGTGGGTTCTGCGAAAATTCTGGAGTCGGCATCCAAAATATGTTGAAATTGGTCATCGCCAGAATTTAAAAGACAGAGTCATGAGTTGAAATTCAAAACATTGAGGTTGAAATCCACCGGGAAATTTGGTGTGTTGGGAGCTTGATGACCTACTAAGAATGACAAGGTGATCATGATGGATCATTCGTCAGCGTGTGATTACAAGCGCAAAATCCATTCCATGAGAAATTTTACTGCTGGTTCTATCAGCATCCCAAGGTTGCACAGAACGAGAGCAGGTGGTGGCGGGTCGCCCCAGATGTTGTTTGTGCCAAGACACCTCTTAGTCAACGAAGGTATTAGGAAGCTACCCTCGGGTATGTCTGAAAGCAACAGGTGCTGCAGTTGGTGTCATGGGGCACCTTTTAGGTTTGAGACGGCCTCGGCTATCTGCAGGCAGATAGATCATGATGGAGACCAGAAGTTGAACTTCCAGAAGTCCGAAACCCAGAGGATGATACTTCATGTGACCAGAAAACAACTGAGAACAGGAACATGAATTGGTGAGCTGTTAGACCTTTGCAGAACCATTTTTGGGTAGTGGATTTGCTACAAACATCCACACCTTCGTGGGTCTCGTGAGTTGTCAGCTACATTGTCCAGGTGCTGAGGCATGGAAGGTTTTTGAGTTTTTGTGATGCTGGGATTCTCCATCTGAGAGTCAAAATCTTAGTCCGTTGCTATCATGTCTTCGTGACTATTGGCAAGACCCCTCTTTCATATCATAACTCGTAAGGCCTGCAGTCTGGTGTTGAACTTCAAGTATTTGGCAGCTTCATACATGCGGATTAGAAGAACATGTCGATCGCATTTCCACAATGGTGGCTCAAGGCTGATCGAGGGAGAAGTCTTGCAATGGCAGATTCCTTCAGAGAAATGCAGCTAGACGCAGCCATTAGCTAGCGTACTTTTTATATCAGAGTCCATTCAGTGATTCTGAAGCCATGTTGTGCAGCATGATCACAAATGACAGCCAGCCATTACGAATCAGCTGCCCGATGAATGGGTTGAACTTGTCTTCGAAGATTTTCCACAAGAAAAGGTTTGAACAGCTCAAGAACAGAACTTGATAGCTCTTTTGGGCCACAGGGTGGCTGTCCGGCATCATGACGACGGCATCCCAGATGCCCAAGGACCTCTACCAGTGGTACTGGGAGACAACCCACCCAGGATGAAAATCCCAGCCCCTATGCAGAGCTTACCTGTCATGGAAAGGTGAGCATGAGCTATGTGTTGTTTTCGCGATCCAACATGAGCCGGAATATGTTCATCAAGTACCTCATTTGAGGTCTTGTCCCGAGTTTTGGACATAGTTCAACCATCAGGTTGTAGGTCACATGCCTCACGTGTCAGCAGTTGTTTGAGCTGTTGTTGGGATCACCATCTAGGTATGATTCAATTTGTTTTACACCCAAAAGTGAGATGGTTTTGTACTAAAAATGACAAAAATTATGTGGGTCCCTAAGCACTCCATTTTCAGCCATGCCTATCTCAGCATATCCTTCATGTTTAGAAATGGCATGGCTGGGTTGTCAGGACATCGAGCGGCGGATACGAGCGATGCCGGGCAACAATCTTTGTCTGGCCCTCAGGATACGCAAAAGTATCCCCACATGGTTTCTGGGGAGTTTTCTTCTTTTGTTCCTTCTTGTTTCTATTCTTGCTAGTCTTGTTATTATTTCTCATGATGATGACGACTCCGGCGGCAACAACCGGAGACGATAAGATGACGATGTCCTCCCAGATGATCAGATGGGCACTGCTCCCAGCTTCCAGGTGTGGACTGCAACAACAATGCTCCTCAGTGGGCCCGAAGCTCAGAGCGCATATTGGTCCCATGAGGACCGATAGATAGGAAGCTGGAGGATGTGATATTTCACAAGTTACGAAATCTTTGATGAATTGCATACAAACCAAAATCAAGATGACTGGTGGTGTTTGCCAATGCTGATAGCGTTGCCAAGCGAGGCCAGTGTCACTTATGGCACGTTGATGTGCTTGGAATGCTCTGGTCAGCACAGAAGTCTCGGTGTTGGAGGCTCAGACCTTTGGTTCAGGACCTCTAGGGGCCCATACTCTGCACATTGCAATGATACGTGTTGATGCTTTTTGGGGGTTGAATCGCTATGGGGAAATCCATCCCTAGGTGCACCTCTCCTTTGTCAGATCCATTCAAATGGACTCCTGGACAGAGAAGCAGATCGCTGCCATGGACCGACGGGGGTTGAGGTGCTTGGAATCTGGACCTTGGTTGGATTGTGTTTGATGTGTCGCCACAAAAGTGGGTTACCCTCCAGTAAACTAACATAACTATGGAAAATCACCATTTTTAATGGGAATATCCACTATAAATGGCCATTTTCAGTAGCTATGTTAGTTTACCAGAGGGTGGCCATGAAACCATCAGTTCATGGCATTGGGTCGGATGACCACAACACTGAGCCAGGAGAAATCTGGAGGGAACCAGAAGCTGGTGGAGTTTTTTGAGGCTGGGCATCAGCATTTCGCCTAGAGTTGTGGGGGCAAAGCACTGCAGTTTTCCCTGCAGCAACATCAAATACCCAGTCCCTTTGGTGCAAATTTATTGGGCTGGTGGTTTCCAGATGTTGCTTTTGTTCGGTTCAACAAACAGGATGAAAGTGCCAAAGTTGTTGCGGTCCATGTCGCAGGGCAGAATCACCAGGCTAAGACTAGACAAAGGATTGAACACGGGCAACAGTGTCACTTAGATCAGTTTCTTACCAACAAGCAACAAGACTGGTTTTTTGCTTAGAAAGATTCTTCAAACAACATGCCCAAGGAACCCTCCCTGAGAATGGCAATTACGCACCGGCTGAAATGTGAAGTGAAGCTGTTGAATGTACAAGCTGCACTATTTCCAGGCACGTGGAATCAACAAGTCGATGAGAATCGCACAGAAGTACAACACCAAGCAGGCACGGAGAACACCATTGGAACAAGTGACATCGCATCCTGTTGAGTTGGGATTCGACATTTGATGTTTCCCCAAGATTCCAAGTGACCATCCCAACCGCAACAGGGCACATGGTGCCCCAAGAAGTTCCCATTGCATCGTCCCACAGGCAGCCTATTACAAGGAGCGCCTGTCGCGGCAGTTGGAGGGAAAAACGGAACCACCTCCGGACCCCGGACGTCCGGGCGGCCCAGAGATGCTGTGGCCACCACATAGCAAGATGCATTGCCGGGATGTTCGAAGGGGAAAATGGATTTAAGATGATGAAAGTGGGTCAGATACTGCTAGGTTTGTGTTGGTTGGTGATGATCATCATCACTGTGGACATTTGTTCTAACTGAGCTAGCAAACACTTTGTGCTGGGGGAGGGGGTCGACCGACGAGTGTCTCTACTACCCTTTTGGCGGAACTGTTTGTTTCACGAATAATTTCCCCACCCTGAATCACACCCATTTCGGTCAACTTAAGTTCTGAACAAAGGGGAAAATGCAACAAGTATCATGACTATCGTCGGATGTGCATACTTACCCTGATTCAGCATCCACCAACATTCATGATAAGGTATGTTATAACCTGGATTTATGGTTCAACAATCTGTTTATTCAACACATGTTGAATATGTTGGTACATACCTATGGTGAAACCGTTGTCTAATAGGATCTCTCCAGCATTGCAACACCGTGGTGAGGTTATGACCCCGTGACCGGCGTCAGCGAAGCACAGGGAGCGGAGCCACTTGTGCAGCGTGGGGTGGGTGGAATGGTCACATGGATCACCTGAACTGCAGCTTGGTCCTGCAGTTTCCCAGTCAGATTGACTCTGAATTCAAGACTTGGGGATTGAACTGCTAATCACAATCCTTGGGTATTCTTCATGGTTTTGGGATGATTCAGGTACGACGTTTGACAGCCACAAACACTTGGCTTGCAAGATGATGTTCATATTGGAGAAGACCATGTTTCAGCTGTCCCACCAAAAAGGTATGAAAGGAGCAGGTCCAGTCAGCGCTGGATAAACCTTGGTTGGGAAGTTCAATGAGTCATGTGTTGCAAATGAGAGAATCTCATCCGCAGCTAAACATTAATGTTTTGTAGGATATCTAGGACTAGTCATGATGATATAGCATTCAAACCGGGTGCAAAAATCATTTGTGCCATCTGCCGTTCTTGTATAATTTTTTCCAATGTCATAGATTCGTCATAGCCATATTACCATTCAACCAGTATGTGTCCATCATCGCACGAATGTTTTCCCACTCAGCCTGACCCGGTGCCAGCCGAGGCCGCTTCCTGGAGAGACCACAGAGCAGTACAACGCGCGTCAGGAGCGAATATTCCAGGGCTTGGATGTAGTCTGAGGATGGTGGATGATTTTAGGCATTTGTTGTTTGCCAATGTGTTATTTTGGTTGGTGTTTTTTCGTTGATTTTTCTCATGTTAAAAAAAAAAAATGGGATGATTTCTTCATTGAGGACTATCATTTTGAGGCCCAGGGCGGCTCTAGCCCTCCCTAGCCTATAACCTCCCAGGCGAAGCTCAGAGAAGAAGCTCGAGAGCGACTTCGGCAAAAGTTTGGAAATGGCACCATGAGCAGCGTGACTTGGCAGCTTCACAGCGCTCCACAGCGCTTCACAGCTTGAAATGAATGTGGTCCGAAAGCTTTGGGATGTTTGGGGCCTTATTGAGCAGTGTGTGTCGATTGGGTGGTTTGTGCATCGAACTTTTGAAAGCCAATTTCCCATCAGGATCTGATGTTGTGGGTTTTCTCCCTGGAGATGTCAGCTGGCACTGAGGTGGGTTCTCACCCGCAGCCAGGCAGGGTGCAGCGATCTTGGATGAAAACAGCAGACATTGGAATTCCACCAATAAAACTGGTGGTTGATCAGGAGAAATCGGCATTTATCTGGTTACATGACTATGGCTTAAAATTGAACAATGACCATCTGAAGCAGCTTGAGGATCCTTGAACTCCGACTGAGATAAAAGCCGGGTATGACTCTTTCTTATCTAGCCTTGGACTATTCTTGAATTAGCCGATTAAGCTATCATTAGGGCGATGCAGGCCCGGTCAAAGGTGTTGAAATCCTCAGTCTTGCCTGCTGCATTCCCAGTTTTTGCTTATGCTTGGATGGATGGGGTCATCCCCATGCTTAGTAGTTGAAGCCTCCATTTTTCTTGGCTACATCCCATTCCCATATTTTGTCATTGAAAATGCTTAGTGTTGTTGGTTGAACGGTTGAACGTCCATTAATGTCATACAAGATCATCTTCTCATGACCGTTGGTTTCTCATCACAGTTTTGGTTACATGAGATCCCACTTGTGGTTGGTTCAATCCCATGTATTTGGTGTACTACATCCCCCATCTTGCAGGTTGAATCACTTGTTTAATCCCATCTCTTTGTTTCTTAAATCATGGTAACCCCCCCATTTGCAACAGTTACACCCACCACTTTCAGCCCTTCCACCCCCAGTTCGTAGGTGATGACGGCATGAGTCTCACGGATGTGGCCAGCGGTGCAGTGGGCGCCGTTGGCGGCCTTTTGGGCGGAGCGGCTGCTTGGACCTGGCGGTGGAGGTTGTGGATCTGCGGGCTGAAAATGTGGGGGGTTCCATAAATGGTGGATTTTTCCAATAGCTGGATGGTGTATAATTGAAAACCCTATTAAAAATGGATGATTTGGGGGTACCCCCTATTTCAGAAAACCTCCATGTGGGGATATGACCAACAAAATGATATGGGCTATGGGTCTTCACTAAATTTATGGCAATGCCCCGAGGTTATGGTCATGTCATGGGGAATTTGATGATGAAGCTGTTGTTGATTGGAAGTTGTTGGGGGTATGTTGTGGAAGTTTGGGCCCTGATCTTTGGATAGTAGATGGAGATATCGGATATCACCAACAAAATCAGAGATTGATCAAACATCTGGGGATTGCAAAGCTATGGAAAAAGACTTGGATTGCAGGTGGCTTTGTGCAAAATGAGGTATACCCATGAGATCAGATGCTAAACAAGAAAAAGATGGGGGGTTCAGCCAAGTAATCAACATGCGAATTTGACTATGTACTCCAAAATGGGGTATAGTGGGATCCCAGGTAACCTACAATCCCAGGTAACTTACAAGAATCAGGGTATTACCAAAGACAAAGGACTACAAACCAGCATGTTCCTGGAAACCACCAACAGGTTGATGATCAATGTTAAGCAGCAACAATGGCGGCTGAACCACAAGAAACCGGGGATCAAATTAATCGAAACAAGAAAAAGTTTAGGATGGAAGAACCACAACTTGGGTATGTTTTGCTGATTGGGATGGTGATGGCTATGGTCGACAGATGATCTACTGTACCCGTACCGCTAATCACTAATAGCATGAATGGATTGAGACCTCCAGTCCATTGGAGTCCTTTCCACTGGAGGAACCCATGTCGGTGGGCCTTTGGCAAACTCTGACAGCCAGGCATGTGTGCCATGGTGAAGTATACAGATGTATCCCAGATGTTTGCATATTTTTGTACTTGCAGGTTTGAGACTCTGAGACCAGAGACTTATTGATTGTAATGCTATAAACATAGCTGTTGAGGTGCTTACCCTTTGTAAACCAATGTGCATCCTCCTTTTCCACAGTCTCCAGCAATCACCTTAGCCCTGCTACCAACATTCGATGGCAGCCGAGGTTGGCTTTGTCCGCAAGTCCGTGGAATTCTCAACAGACCGTGTAGCATTGTGGGGAAAACCTTGGAGGGGTACTTTCGTACTTTACTTTGTGGTTTGCTTTGAATGGGGATATAGTAACCAGCAAATAAACGATGTGTTGAAGGGTATCCTAGATCCAGTTCTGTTGGAGAATTTCGAAACGTTGACAAAAAAAGCGTCATTTGAAGTCAATGATTCCATCAAAAACACAGGGAAGTTCCCTGTGGGTTGCAATGGTGTTCGGTGGTGGGACTGAAACCCTTTGAAGTTTGATGGACGTGGACATGCACAGTCAGCTGAACTTGTGAAGTGAGTTTCAACCATGGGACCATGAGTCACAATTCAGTACCCCGAAATTGATTTATCTGCGTTTATCCCAAGAAAAATAACAGGCAATCTGCAAGATTCGGTGAGTCTTTGGGGGTCTCAAATTCCAACCCATACCCACGTGGGACTAGGTGGTGGAGAACGAGAATTTGCACGAAAGCATCAAGGCCAGATGGTTGACACATCCATGTGGGCAGTGAAGGTGCGTCAAACCATCGTGTCATCGGATGATTCAAGCCTGAAAGGTTTTTTAGTTTTTGTTGGTTGGGATGGCTTTGATTCAAATTGGATAGGCTTCATACGTCTTGGGACGGGGCTTTCCAAAGGTGGGACACCCTCAATTTCTCTCCCAGATGTGGACGATTCTTGACAATCAGGATGTGATGTGAGTTTTTGAATACTGTGTCATGTGGCATGGGTGCCTGAAATAGATGACACTGCATGAAGATCTTCCAAGGGAGAAATCTCAACTTGTGGCGCAGGGAACTGCTGGTGCTGTTGGTCAAGCTGCTGGTGGGCTGTTGCTTGGCAGGAGCTGGCCTTTCACGTTCCACGAATAGGATGTTGAGTGATGTCCAAGTCCTGAATTGGTCGGACCATGTCAGACCATTTGAATTGCGCTTGAAATACCTCACTCATCATCATCATCTTCATCGTCATCTTCATCATCATCATCATCATGTCCTTTTTATAAATTGATATTGTTTCTCCCCTTCATTTTGGATATCCCATGATATTCCATGCCCTCGTGATGTCTCGCCCAGGTGGGGTCGCTTGTCCCAGTCAGTGGACGGCGATGTCCTCGACAGCCTGAAGCGCAACGTCACCCTGCAGGACGCCGCTGTTGCCGATGTCACCATGGGGCAACCATGCAAAAAATGGGAAAAGAATCCATGAATCCTGGTCTTATTTGGGATTTAAACATAATTAAACCATCAAACACTGCGGATTTTATCCAATTGATATTTACAATGATTCGGTCAGTGAATAGTGGAGCTTCTTTGGGGTTCAACCAACCAAAATGGTGGTATGAAACCAACATTTTATCAGATTTGTGGTATATAAAGGGATACGTACAAGTGACAGTAAAGGCCCTGATGGTTGGATAGTAGATGGGATGTAATTAAGACCTTTAGTGTTGATGATTATTGGGATAATATCCCCTTTGCAAACCATTTACGGTGGTTTGTCGAAGAATCGGGGGATTAATCCAGCCGAAATTGGGATCTATCCATCGAAAATAGGGAATTTTTAACCTATCAATAATGGATATGAGTGTGTTCCGAAAATGGTGGATTTAAGCCATTGTTTCGGCGTGGGGCCAGATGCATCAGAGATCAGTTGCTGATAAGATTTTCAGCAGATACACCTCCAAACAGACTTTAGGAAGTGGTAAGAATTCGTTCTCAGGTTTGGTCGTCCTTCTTTAGACTATTCTGCACGGGAAGACGGAATGAAATCGACATCTTCATATGATTTCCTCGTCGGGAAAAGCCAGCCCCACAGGAAGGATCGGCGGTCTCACAGGGCCTTGGCTGGTCAGTGGCTTAATGGAACACGGCTAGTTGCAGCTGACATTTGAATCGATAGATAGTCAAGTGAGCCTAGCTGGGAACCTCCAGGTTTCAGTGATGCAAATACAGTCAAAGCAACCACAGTGACACCCAGTGATTCGATTGCTGATTAGGACCCAACACACTGTGGGTGGCCTCATCAACAAGGCTGGCCAAGGCGCAACAACGCTTTTCTCGTCAAATGTCCAAAGGATGGTTCCAAATGATGCAAGGGGATCATGTATGTTACTGAGGGAATTGGGGTTGGATCTTGGCCACTGAGACGTACATGCTTTCAAGCGCCAAAACGATAGACCAACCCGTGCACCTGGAGTGTCGTGATTACACCCTGGTGTGACATCACACAGGTCTGGGCAATCTCCAAGCTGGAATAGGCAAGGGGCGCCGGGACAGACATTTCGGGACTCAAATTCTCACTGTGGAATATGCTATTTGGAGCTCCAGAATTTTGGAGCTGCCAACATGTCGATACGGACTAGTAAGTCTCCTACTTTTGGGGTTATATCAAGTTAAATCTAGATGCAGCTTCACTGCTCAGTTTCATGATAGCTGTCGGTCACTTTGCAGGTAGCCTGGTGGAGGACGATGCCAGAATTTGCCTCAGAGATTGTTGAGGGTGACACAGTGCAGTGATTTCATCAACAAAAGTCAGGACATGGCATTGCCAAGTTACAAATAGAAGAATGAGGAAAAGTGGAAACCAACAGGAAATAGAGATTCGATGTGTTCTTCTTTGGACACTGGTTGGACCTTGTGGGGTCGAAGCTGCCAGGATTGGCCAATTGGTTGGTTGATTTCTCAATCTTTATTTTCCCAGACGATTAGATCTTCCAGCAACCGCACACCAAGGTCCCTCGCCGTTTCCACAGGCGATCGACGTTGTCATTTGAGTTGTGGTGGTTGTTTCATAGAACCGAGTCACAATGGATACAAGATCATGGATGTTTTATCTGAGTCCTGAATAGTTGATGTGTCACTAAATATTGTGTGGAGGACCTGATGTGAATGATGTATGAACATACCATCAACCTTGGCAGCTACCCCGGGACATCCATGATCACTAGTAGGGTTTTTGGGGCAGGAACACTGTTTGCAGTTGTCATAGTTTCCGGGTGTGGCCAAGGGTTGCCATGAGATATGTCCCATTCAGCACCAATTTCCCCCGTCGGATTTACTGGTCCCTTTCGGAGGCCCCTAAGTGCGGGCTGTGCAAAGCACCCCTGCGAGCAGAGCCCAAGTCAACACAACGCTGCAGCCTGTGTAAAGCTTCAGGAACGCCTGGAACCCAGGTATGACCTTGTGGGTCGATTTGCTCATGGAATTCTTTGAGGGTGGTAGGTTGATGTAGGTTGATGCTTGTGTCAGGAAGTGGGAGGTGAGTCACATGTAGGGCTCAAAACGGTTCCGCCAAGGCGATACTCGTGTTCCTCAGGCTTGAGCAGAGTCTGGTTTTCTGGTTTTCCTAGCAGCCATAGATTGACAGTCGCATTTCAAGAGGAATTTCTCCCCAGTTTGAGAAGTCCAAGCTTATCCAAACTATCCAAATTCTCAATTACTCACCATGCGACAGTGCGACACCAATGGAGGTTGCAACTATGACATTTGCACCAAGTGCTTCGAGAAACCATCGGCCTCAGCAAGGAGTGGGGGCAGACATTGGATGAACAAGCATTCTACTGATACACCTCATCGCATTTCCGCCATATTTTGACACCAATTAAGTATTTCAGAGGGTGAACTATGTCTCTCCACTCGCCCTTGGCAGACGTTTTCCCACAGAAGCACGGTGAGGAGCGGCAAAGCGGCTATGAGTTTTGAAGATGACGACTGGGGTCACGAGGCGGCTTTTGCAGAGTGGAAGCTGTTGCTGAAACTGCAAAGATGGTTGGAGGTTTCAGGTGGTTTCAACAGTTTTCCATAGTTTATCACATCCAGTTCTTGTGGGGGATAAGTCCAAAGAACCGTGGCTGTCAGCACCCGTCAGCTGTTGCTGCCTGCAGGACGAACCACCCAAGGAACCAACCAAGGACGATATTGACCGGATGGCCAAAGAAATGGGCATGTCGTGAGCACCTCAGGAGCTTTCGAACATGGTTCAGGCCATTGGATACTCCCAAAAGGTGGGAAGATTTCGTAGGGGAAATCGCCAAAAAGATTGGTTTCGTGGATGGGCCTGATCTTGTTGTCTCATTCCTTAACAATCGTGATGACAGCTGCTTTGGGTTAATTCTTGACAGTCCTGACATTCTCTGACCCTTTTTGTGTGTGTGTGTGTGGTGTGGTTGAGGTTGAACGTGAAAAACGCACCAGCTGCATCGCCAGTCAAGAACACCGACAGCCCCAAAAAGGTGGGCAACTGGACTTTCCACTCGGGGAACCGATGATTTGGGACATACTCCATGGACAGATCCATGTCATGTTGTAGATTGCTGAAGGTGAGACAGAAGTTTTACTGTTTTTTGAAAATTGCCAGGAGTTCATCCGATACCCCATGGTTACCGATACTCATCCCATATTCGTGTTGCTTAAATCCACAGTTCTATCCCTGAAACTCCAAGTTGTCTTTCAAAAAAAGCAGTTGTTCTATGTTTTCCTTCCCTAAAACCCGAATTTAGCTGCTTCAATCCCTCTATCATTCCCGTATTTGTTCCTCAAACGCTTAAATGTTGTTGGATAAATCCCGTGACCCATTGGTGAAAATCCATATGTTGAATTTTAAGCATGGAAAGTGGGATGATGATCTTCAATCACTAAGTATAAACTATATCCCAGGGACTGACGATCATTGACTATAAACCATTAACTTACATCCGCTGCATACTTCAACACTTATATGATTCCCATCGGCTTGCTCATACTTTCCGATAGAAACTTGGGGATGGTTATAACTATAACTATAACCCAATTATAGCTATAGTCGATTATAGTCTGATAGTTTTATTATCCTGACTATATCTGACTATATTATTACCCTCTGGTAAACTAACAGTTTGCTATTGAAAATGGCCATTGAAATAGTGGATTTTGCCATTAAAAATGGTGATTTTCCATAGTTATGTTAGTTTACTGGAGGGTACAACAATGGAAACACAAATCCCCTCCCATCCAGGCCATCTCCGCCGCCTCCCTGGGCGCGGGCTCCGTGGGCACCGGCTCTTTGGGCGGTGCAGAGTCCGCCAGCCCCGAGACGTCGCCGGGCAAGGCCAAGGACGGGAGCTGCTTGGAGCTGGGAAAAATGGGAAAAAATGGGCCACAACTGGGATTTTGATCTTGTTAATGTGGCTTAATTTCTGGATTTTAACTAGAGGTTGTGGGACTTCTCAAGTCCAACACTCAATTTATTTAGGGTTTTCACCATCTTCGGTCGGTGGGAAGCGTCAATACCATGTGGATTTGATCTGATTGGCCTGATAGTCGAATTTGGTGATTCTGTTTGTGTGGCACTCCACAGCTGACCCATTTGACTCAAGATCCACGTGGACACTGGTGGAACTGGGGGGTATTCACCACTGTCCAGGAGAAGAAGAAAGCACTTGCGGACCCAGATGACTTCTTCAGTGAGTTTGGGATGTAACACAATCCGTGGCTCTGTGGTTTGAGTGCCCCTAGTTTGGCGCCCGGGGGGTGAAGTTTGAATCAGCGACATGGAAGCTATCTGCCTGCAATTCACAGCAGCCGCACATGCGCTGCAGGTCAGGAGTTGTTGCAATGGTTGTGAGAAACAAGTTTGTTGTGTGTTTTGATACATTCAGCTTAAGCCATGTCATACATCTTGGGAGATAACGATGATGGACACAGGGTAATTACCCACTGATGTTCCACACAGCTGCGGCAAAGAGTCAGGATCTTGTAGCTTGAGGACAGTCCTTTCTGTATCATTCCCCAGGACACCCGTAGCGGCGTGCCGGAATGGCAGCTTTGCCATACAGAGAAAGCTGCCCCCTCCCTGCTTGAGGGAGAATCTGTTCGTGCAGATGACTCAAGTTGTGTTTTGCAAAAATTTGGGAGTTTCTCGAAACTGGGCACGCCAAAACCATTGGTTTCCCCATTAAAGATTACACAGTCCCGCTTATTCGCGGGTCTGTTGAAGCTCTGATTTCAGGATGCATGACAACGTCACCTTATTGTGATTCTCTTGCAGTCCTCCAACTTTCAACCTCAACTCCAGATCTAAGTCTCTACATCATACATCTTTGTGGAACTGTTGCAGAGATGGTGAAATGAAACATCACAGACCCATTGGAGGAAAGGAGAAGAAATGATGGCAGCTTTTTCTGCTTGAAGCAGACTGCTAGCAAAAAGGAATCATGACCAAATTCCAACTGTGTCTGCGCTGCAAGACAATGTTCTTTCAAACTATGTTCTTGTTTTGCCTTGGATCAGGTTTTATGTTGGAAAGTATTGATCAAGCTCCCTTACACACACTACTTCAACTTTGGTGATGATGCCTAAGAATTTTCCCTGTGCCCAACTTTGGCACAGCTGGCATCCACAGTGTTCATTGCTCAGGGATCATCCAGCGGTTTGCACATGAAAAGAAAACGAATGGTTTCACAACCCTAACAGGAAAGTGTCCTTACAGACTGTGAAGATTTCCGAATCAACGTGAGGATACTCACAGTGACCCTGCAGTCTAAAAAGTGTGGGTGTTTGCTTTCCCTGTTCGTTTGGCCCTGAGTATATCTGAACTTGCCAGTCGGAGGCTGCAATGGCTGCATAAGCGCAAGTGTGCTTATTGAGAGCCAAGGCAAACCAAGCCACACGGAAGTGTTTTGACACAAACTATGTTCACAATTGAAAGTCAAGAAATCATATTTTGGACCTGGTATTGATTTCATCTGCTGTCATTGGGTTTGCTTGCAGTAGCAGCTAGATGTCACCGCCACGAAGAAAGTGAGGTCTGGGCTGAGGGCATGTTTGGTTGGGAGTTGATCTTGGTTCGCAATTTTTAAGATTATTCCAGGCACACGAACCTTGTCCAAGAATTGTTTAAATGATCAGATCTGGGGGTCAATCAGGGATTGAGCATCTTTAAAGGCTCCAGGTTTTGGATAACTGGTGGTGTGATTCTGATTGTAGACTTCCTCCGCCAACCTGCGGATGTGTGGCTGGGCCGAGGTGAGCATCTTTCCTGCGGTGTCCAGTTCGGAGGACTCCACCAGCTCATGGGATCACCGGGGTTTCGAAAGAAAAGCATGTGGGCCACCTATTTATGGGTTATTCATAGTAGTATGCCCAAAGTAGTGGCTAATGTTGGATACAATTTTCCCAGACCATTTTTCTGTCGGTTTTTTAGAGGGTGCTACCCCTATTTGTTTGAATAATTTGCCAACCATGGTAGCCCCATAGGCAGAGCAGCGTGCCGCAGAGCTTCCCTGTAGGAGGAACAGGAGGATCGCGTGAAACAATACTTAGCCTGAACCTTAGATGGCCATTGAAGCAGCTGTTGGGAGCCAGGGATGGTGACTCCCCCTACTATTTAAATTGGAAGCTTAAGAGCCCAGTTGCCTCAACAATCCTTGGGTAGTCGGCCTTGCAAACCCAGTTCTAGCTACCTTCCCTTTGCGGTGGCATCGGAATCCAAGAGGTTGACTAATTATCCGGCGTTGTGCAAGATGACTGCATTCGAAGTTTTCCTTTGATTTGTTGGGACGAGCATGTCCTCCTGAAATGGAGTGAGTGGTCTTGCATGCGCATCATATCAAGCGTTCAGAGTTACAAATAGGTACAGAACCTTTTTTGTAAGTGGGGAAAGTCCAATCCTTCTGAATGTCTGATGCATCAAGGGCTACTGGAGACCACCAGGAAAGATTGACCACCAAGATAGATTGCATCACATCCGAGCTTTGATTGGCTCAGGCTTGCGATTTGTGAGAACTTTGCCACCTTCCGGGACACTGTACAGGCCACCTCTGGAGGGTCTCTACGTTGGTCATATCCGTCCAATCTGACAAGGCAACAACAAGATTGCACACAATCTGACAATAGGTCAAGAATGCCATACTATGATATGACCACCGAACCGAACGAAAGAAAAGCATTGTCCAAAAAATGGTCATGTTGTAAAGTTGTCATCTCAAACCGAACGGCAAGAACGGAGGTCAAGAACAATTACACTGAAGGCATTCTAATTGATACAAGTGGGTCTTTCATTCCGTTGAAGTGGAAAAATAATCTGAGGGCAGGATGTCTACAAGAATACCGTTTTAACAATATGAACAACTGGATACGGAACAGCTGCAGTGTCACCCATCACAATTCTTCCAGGTTTGGCTTCGAAAGCTTCGCTTGGTGGAAGAGAAGTTGTTGTCTGCGAGCCTGCCACGTCTTGGCAAAGATAAGAAGCAAAACTGCAAGGCATCCTAGGAAAGCAGCGTTTAATTTCCATCACACCACGAGTTTCACCAGCCACAACTATCGGAAGTTTGATCATCATTCTGAGACATTCCCCAACTTTGCCGGAAACCACCAGAGTGCTGCCATGACTCTGCCAGGCGTGCGGACACCCGGAGCGAGATCCCTCCAAAGGCCTCCTGAGCCCGGGTACCTCAGCAACAGCGCCAAGACAACTTTTGCAACGGACTCTAGGAATCCAGAGCTGCTGAAACATTGATGTTGACGAAGAATGAAGATGAAAATTATGATACGTGGTGTTTGTTGGATTATGACCCTGGCAACGTATGGATGCTGGGGATGGTGAAAACAGCCAAGGTTGCCAAGATGGTGGTTGCCTATTTTCATATTGATATATACCGTCATCGCGAAATGGACCACAAAAGCAAGATGGCAAATAGGAAGATGAAGAAGATGAAGAAGATGAATATGATGGCGATGATGTCGACGATGACAACGACGGTGATCATGATGACACTGGTGGTGCTGGTGGTGCTGGTGGTGGTGGTGGTGGTGGCGGTGGTGGTGGTGGGGGCGGCGGTGGTGATGGTGGTGAACAATGACATATTTTTTTGCCTTGGTAGAATCGATCAAGCTTCGGAGAAGCCAAGGCGCCTGCTGGACAGTCAGAGCAGGAGACTTTGCGACAGCCCCTGAATTCAGAGAAGTGCCACTATCACAGCGACCAAATCAAATTGCTGCACATCCCAGGTTTCTCAACCCAATAGCAATGACAAGTGTATCAGGGGGCAAGATGAAGTCGAAGAGCCCAGCCATATCGTGGCCAATGTTGGTGTGATCCCTTGATCGGCTAAAATTATTGGCGCCCAATCAGATCACAGCCGTTCATAGTGGTGTTGCAGACATCACGGCATCGACCGTATGTCCCAACTGGGTAACATACTGTCAACCCTCCTATCTCCAGATTTTCAGTTGGCTTTGCAGCCCAGCTCCAAGCTGTTGCAGGAGCTCACCTCCAGCCATGGCAGCAACCTTGAGGAGGTGTCAGTCACTGATATTCACAGTCGATATACCTTTTTCTTGAGAGGAATCGCACATGGTATGAGATGGTGGGGAGATCACCCTTCATGATGGTGAATATAGGGAATATAAGTATGATACATGAAGCCGGGCTCATATGCCCATGGAGATGACCATCTCCAAAGTTAGGGCCATATTGATTTGGGGGATAGGGGTATCGATCACAAGATGCTGTGGGATGGTCAGCTTGGTCGCATCGATATTGGTTGGGGTTGTTTGGTCCAAGAGAGATTGCACCCCCAACCTGATGTTACCTCCAACCTAGAGGGCTTACTGTGTGATGATTCGGCTGTCAACTTCATGTTTTCTCATTGGCACAGATGATTGAGTCCGACTCGTTTGAGCAAAGCTCGACCAAAGAGTCACAGGATGTCATTTGAACACTCAGGACCCATGGGAAGATAACCGAACAGAAGGGAAGTAGTAGCTTTGACCTCAGAAATCATGCGCTGCAAAGTCACCGGTGGCTGCGCCTGTGGAAAAGGGGAGCGCATCTCAGAACAGCTGAGAGACAGCTCCAGATGAAAGAGTCTCTGCTCCTAGTTCTTAGATGTTCGATACATCTGATGTTGCAATATCTGTCTTTTTGATGTATGGAAACTGGGCATGTAACCTCCCTGGTGTCATGCTTCCTACTCTGATTAGCTTTGATCAGATTGGTGCACGCTCGACAAGATGCTTGTCCCAACCGAATGATCTACTCATGCTCTTTGTCCCAACCCCTTGAATGTGCCAAGTACCATGTCAGCATTCACCTTGATCCAATCGTTCATTGTGCTTATCAAGAAACGATACATGCCCCATTCTGCTGATTGCAATTACTTCAGTACCCACAACAAGCCACCACTTGTGCAGTTTCATCGTTGCATTGGTGCCTGAGGATGAACTCCTTCGGGCGCAAGCGCATCGAGTGGACCGAGGTCTTGCCAGACCAGGCACGTAAAGTTCGAACGAGAACTGGTCCAGGGTCTCTCAAGAAGCTTGTTGCATATGATGATTTGAAGGTTTTCATGATTTATGAAATGCCCAAAAAGTTGCGTTCAATCATGTCAAGCCTCCCAAGCCTTGTTCGGCACATGTGAGTTTGAAGGCTCCCCAGTTGTGCCCTCGGCAGCTCAGGTGCAGCGACAGCGCCTGGCTGAGGGCCGATGAAGCTCACCACTCCTGGGGATTCATGTCGAACTGGGATTGATGATGGATCTCCTTGGGCTTGGCCATGTAAGAGACATAGAGATTGAAATAGAGTAGTTGCCCGACTGAATCTCCGGTGTCTTGGTGGATTGTAAACTAGCAGAAAAGCTGCTGGCTCCGGGGCATCACGCCAAAGATGCTGGTGCCTCGTTTGGCGTGAGAGGTCAACATCTGACGCAAAAGATGAGAAATTTCTGCAGTCTCCAAATTCCTGCAAAGCTCCATGACTTTCTATTTCTGAGCCAAGTCTGCCAGGTGTTCATAGTGCATCATGGTCCCCCTATAGATTGATGTACAATGATGTACATAGTACGTATTGTTAGATTCCAACTGCATCCACCCCTGATGTTCACCTGCCAGGCACATTCCGATGGGAAGGCCACAGTTTGCAGGTCGAAGGCCAGGGCTTGGCTTGATGATCTGGCAGAATGGGCCGTTCTTCGTGACACTTTGAGATGTGGATTTTTTCCTCAGAAGGGCTCGACTCCAGAAGTTGTTGCCGCTTGCCCTTGGGCAGGCTTCCATGAACATACCAAGTGATGCTGGATGTTGTTCCAAGATCTCTTAGCTTGATACCACATGTCGGTGCTTGGAACATATGCAGGTTTGCCTGCAGCAGTATGACAGGCAAATCTGTTCAGCCTCCTCCATGATACCCTTCCCACTGGACCTGTCCAAAGCTCAGCGGGGCATGGTTTCATACGAATTCACCGGGCACAAAACCCAGCAAGCCTCAGCTGGGATGTGCATTTGATGTTCTCCTACCTTTGCCGCTTTGACCGAATATGATGTTCATAAAAGGTGACACCCTGCAGAATCCTCATGACTTTTCGTACGGACCACACTTCCATGCCAGGTCCTGACCATGCCCAATCCGTGGTTAAGGTAACTTTAGATATGATCGTGGTTCGCCGAGACAGGTCCATACAATTTTCTCTGGGAATGCGGGAACTGGACGACAACACAGAGCTCATCTAACAAGAAACCTTTGGACGTTCCTGTTTTTAGGTTTGGTAAGAAAATACCAGGAAATAACCCAGGAGCAGCCAATTGTAGTTCTGACCATTTCCCCAGATCTGCCAGAAAAATGTCTATTTACATGACTTGTTTGCTTTACCTCAGAGTTGATTTCAAAATTTTGGAGTAGCAAATTTCTGCGTGTTGTGAATTGGATTCACCACTTGGATGGTAGGAGCCCCAAGAATCCCAGACTGACACTGCTCAAGTCATTCTTGTGCCAGGCCTTCCACCCCCACACTGAAAAGGACACCACGCCTGGTGGCCTGGAAACACCATGTGGATGACCTGTCTAGGCCTTGCTTTGAACTCACGAAACTGGATGGTTTGGCTGGAAACATGATGCGTTTGCACGCCCCAGCAGATCGGCATGGAAAGAGAACATTGGACGCCACTACTTGTCAACATCAAGTCCTTCACGTGTGGTCAACTAATGACCCGGGTTCCCAAATGAAAGCGCCCGTCTCAGCCGAGGTCCTGCCCCTGATTTCAGACAAACAGAGGATGTGCTGCAGAACATACATGCAGTTTAAGCATGCAGAATGGCATCATGCGGAGATACTTAAAAACCAACGACCTTGAGGAAAGTGTGTATTCACCACTTATCTCACCAAAAGATGTTCCAAAATGGGATGTTAATTCAATTTGCAGAGCTTTGCAAGTTTGGGTTTTGGATATATTGGATGTTAAACTCAGTGGTTGTCTCCTTTGCTGGGCATGGTCTCAGCCATGCAGGACTGGCAACGTGCCAAGGAAGCACAGCTGCGGAGGTGCCCATGGGCTGTCAAGTATCAGTTGCTCGCAAGCTGGAGAATCTTTTTGACTGGTTTGGAAAGTCCGAGTACAAGATGTAGCAGGGTGGGGTCATTGAAAAACACATAACAACTGGTCAACCTGAGTGAAAAACGTCAAATTCTCTTTGAGAATTTCCCTCGTTCAATCTCTTGTTGAACTCGGTCACTTTTTCCGTTCATTACTTGAGCCAAACCGTCAGGTTTGGTCTTTGAATCTCTGTGAGACTTTCCTGCGACACAGAAAGGATTGTTTCCTTTTTCTGTGGTAAACTCAGGTGCTTTCTTCAAAAACATCCAAAAACAACAAAAACCAACAAAAACGCAGACCAGCACGGTTTCC
>BGPT01000054.1:301873-323079 GCA_003297045.1 Symbiodinium sp. clade C Y103
TCACAAGCTCTGAAAACGAGCGTCCACTTACTAACGGATTTACTGCGAATAGGCACTTCGTTTGAAGTGGTCCGAAAACGTCCTAGGACCAAAAACACCACTGCAAGTGCAATCCTAGGAATATTCTAAGTCACATTAGGCTTTACCACATGCGATCCTAGAACGTTTAAGTCCATGCAAACTTCCGACCAGTTGATCTCATGTCAAGTGGTTGAATGCTTACACCAACATGGATGCATAAGTGCTTACATCTCGTGTTCACCTAAGCTCCCTAAAATGCAGTGAAAGCTTCTCCCTTGCGTTAGACACACCAAGTCTCTCTAAGAAGTTCTGAGCGTCTGACGAACGGATCTCATGCCACATCTGCAAACCTAATTCCATCCTTTTGGTTCCTTCGGCACGTCACTTCGGTGTTTGCGAAACGGTCTTTTCCTACCAACGAAGCATTTTGACCAAATGTGGACAAGTGGTACCTTCCTGTCTCTGCTATCTGATCTGAGTTCCATACACTTCCAACCGCGCGAAAGGACACTCCAGCGCACGTCAGTGCACAATACTACTATGCGTGCATGCTGAATGCTACATATTGGTTGCCGTTCCACAGTCTTTCAGACAAGACACACCAAACAACAGGCTTTTATTATTTCCACTGTTGACAACTGCTGAAAACATCCACAACCTTGCAAACCCGTGCACANCCACAGTCTTTCAGACAAGACACACCAAACAACAGGCTTTTATTATTTCCACTGTTGACAACTGCTGAAAACATCCACAACCTTGCAAACCCGTGCACAACACTGTCGTAAGTGATGTTGTGACCGTGTCACACTCTTGCACCACTGTTCTACCAAACGTTGAGAACACCGGCAGAACGAAAAGTATATTTCTTTTCACANACTGTCGTAAGTGATGTTGTGACCGTGTCACACTCTTGCACCACTGTTCTACCAAACGTTGAGAACACCGGCAGAACGAAAAGTATATTTCTTTTCACAGGTCGAGTTCACCGCTTGCATTCACGACAAACAAACCGATGGCGTGATGGAGGTAGCCAGCAAGTAACGAATTTCATAAACTTCATAACTTTCTGAGTATTGGCGGGGTATTTCGGTCACACTTCAGAGTTTTGGCCCATTGCGTGAAGTCTGAGGTGACCATCATGAAGATTTTGTTGGAGCAATTTGCCGAGCAAGTGACGGAAACAAAGTCTGGGACCCAGAGATCGGAACTGAAGTTTTTTCCATCACTATTTAGCTGAAAAAAGGATGCCGCAACATGCAATGTTTGTAGACAACCAGAAGACCGCTACAACTCTTGACTGCCTACAGAAAGAGGACTGGACACAAGCTGCTTCCACCCTACATCCGAGTGATCCAGGGCAATGGCGTTGGGCACTTGGCGTGACACGTTCTCCAGGAATAGGAGTAAAAGCCAGAGTTTCGAGCTATTAACTTCAGTCTGAGGAGGTTTCAAGAGATACTTGTGCCAGGTTGACTCTCAGTCTATCCCCAAGATTCTGAACAGATTCAAGGACCTACGTTCCCTCACACTTGGTGCATGATCCCCCGTGATGACCACCTTACGGGCTCTTTGCAGGAAGAGGGCATTGCAGCCGCCAACATTTTCTTCGCAAACGGTCTCAAACTTAGCATCCGCAGGTGACCTGCCGATGAGAAGATCACAGAATTAGTAACCCGTGACAATAATATGCCATCTTTGGTAGTGATTCTTTTTTTTGGGGGGGGCATAAGAATGTTCCTTTTTTTGGCGGGGGGCTGTGGAAACTTCAAAGTTAGAAGCATATGATGGAGGATTTGATGGCTCAACTACTCTTTGAAAAAATTTGGGCATTTACCTTACTTTGTTTCTTGGAACTCAACCCTTTTCCATGCCACTAGTAAATTCATTTTTGGTACACACATGTAATCATTCATTTTATTTTCGACTAGGCAATTTGTTCGGCAATACTAAATGAAAGCAAGTAAAACCTATTTGTTTGCTTTCAATTATGCAATTTGTTGCGCGATACTAAATGAAAGCAAGTGAAATATAGTGAAATTATGAGGCAATTTGTTCGGCAATACTTGTGTGTAATTAGTCAATTCATTTCTTGTACACACATGTAATTATTCATTTTCGAATAGGCAATTTCTTCGGAAAGGCTAAATGAAAGCAGGTGTCAATTAGGCAATTGGTTTGGCAATACTGGTGTCCAAGTAGTCAATTCATCTCTGTGTTGCATTTATGCAATTTTTTTGCTTTAAAGTATGAAATTTGTGTGGCAATACTGAAAGAAAGCAAGTTGAACTTATGTATACGTTTTCAATTAGGCAGCTTGCCAAGGTTTCAAAATGACACTTCTGTATTGGTTACCAATTAGGCAATTTGTTGGTGAAGAGGTGTTTTCATTGTTTTTTCTCTTTATGCAAGTGATTTCAATTAGGCAATTTGTTCGGCAAAGCTTAAAATCTCCAATGTAACTTGTTTACCTCCTTTCCTCTAAAAAGGGGGGAGGAGTTGACTAATCCCACAGAATTCATCTGCCCATCATGGCAGTCTTCTCAAGGCGGAGCTGTTTGGCAAAAAGTCAGTCGCGATACTTTCAAGGCACCGTCACAGAAAGTTGACAGAAGTTGATGCAAATGATCCGCCATGATCCACCCTCTAAATTTTGAGTTGTGCATTTCATTTGCCAGAACCAGGACCCACAATTTTTAGCTCTTAACATTGACCTAGACACCGTCCTGCACGCAGATTGCCTTCAAGCGCCCGGAAATCGTCTTGGAGAGTGGAGAGGCTTGTGCTTAGCTCGTGGTCCTTGGAGAATGGATCCTTTTGACTTAGAACAAGCTTGTACTTAGATCAAACGAAAGATCCACCATCGGTGAACCTTTTTCAACAAAGCTCGAGAAGTCAGGATCCGCTCACCGATGATGCCAAGGCAGAACTGGGGGAGTCGCTCAAATTCACAGTTTTTGAGTAAGGAGAGGTCCCCAACTGGCTTTAGGTCATATTCAGATCTTGACCAAAACAAGTATGTTTTTTATCAGTCACCAGTGATGCAGTTTCCATGCTTTGAGGGATCCTGCGATTTCAGCATTTTGAACGTTAAATCCGATTTTATCCGACTTTATCAGCCCTGCCAGGTGGACGTCTTTCTCAACGGCAGGCTACTCAAGGTCTGGATCCAGATTTTCCTGCCGATGTTGGTGATTGCGATTTCCAAGATTAGAAAGATTCTTCTGAGCTGCAGTGACAGGAGTACAAGCTCTCCGAGATCCGCAAGCGTGCTGACGTGAAGAACGGTTGGCGCCTCACGCCGGGTTTGGTCGCTGACATGTCACGATGACCGGCTGTGTTGATTAAGAGGACTGTTGAAGTTGTTTGTTTGAGGGCTTGCAGTGGCCATTGAGGTCCATTTGTCAATTCACCAGAGGACTGTTTCCGGTAGTGGGGTCATGGGTGCCACGTAAATCTCATAAGTTGCGAATAAGGTGGTTGCTGATACTGTGGCTTGGTTTGGTTTAGAATCAGTGTCAGTGTGTGTTTCCCCTCAAACGGACAAATCTTTCCGTTTCATGTCAGGAGCCATCTGAGGAGGCAAACCCGGTGCAAGTGGAAGCCTCAGCGGCATCATTCTCTGAATGAAATGCTTCCATGCCTCCAGTCTAAGTTAGTAGAGTAGAGCACAGCAAAGTGATGGCTTTTTTTCACTTGGGACTGCAAACCCTTTATCAGCCCTTTTTTGGGTTCTTGCATGGCTCTCTCGATCAATTTTGTCTTCATGGAACTTGTTGTTGCTTGTGTTTTGGATGCCGCGGTCGGCCCGCGCTTCTTGCCTCTCTAGACTGCCTTGCTGTTGTCGCTGCGCTGCAGTTTCTTCTTCATCTATGGTGTGCCCTGCTGCACTGTCCGCGGCCGTTTGCGCCCTTTCCCTGGGAATTAAGCCGCGTGCAGCAAATCTACCAATATTAATCTCTCTATCTCAATCTTGGTCTTGAGTCTTGATACATTTATGTTTGAGTCTATGTGTCTTTCTATCTATCTATCCATCCATCTATCCATCTATCCATTTATCTATCTGTCCATTTATCCATTTATCCATCTATCCATCTATCCAGACATCTATCCATCTATCCATCTATCCATCTATCCATCTATCCATCTATCCATCTATCCATCTATCGATCTATCGATCTATCGATCTATCGATCTATTGATCTATCGATCTCTCGATCTCTCGATCTATCGATCGATCGATCGATCTATCTATCTATCTATCTATCTATCTATCTATTTCCTTCTCTATTTATCTATTTCTCTATTTATCTACTGTCTATTTAACTATTCTCTATTTGACTATTTCCTATTTAACTATTCTCTGTTCTCTATTCTCTTCTTTTCTATTATGTTCTATTCAAGTCAGCTCTCTTCTAGTCTACTCTACTGTATTCTGTTCTGTTCTAATTTATTCTATTCTGTGCCATGCTACGCTTTGATATTATTTCTTTTTATTCTGGCTTATCATTCTTTCTATGTGTCTATCTGCAACCATCTGGTAGCAACTTCCTTCCTCTGTCCGTCTGTGTTTCTCCGTCTGCTCTATGCCCTTTCTGGTTGATGCGTTTTTCTCTTTCAACCTTCTCCATCTGAACCTGGACATCAATGGCCTTATCATATCAGTTCATTTTGGTTGATTAACATGTTGTCCTTTAATTTGAACCTCATTTTCGAATCATTGTCAGGGAGTCATGTCAGCTTTCACGAAATATACAAATTGATTTGCAGCTTTGAAGGCTGCGTGTAGCTTCACTAAAATCATATGTAGCTTTTAGCAAAACTACGTTAGGATCTCTTCAGCACCTGCAAAAAATATGTGACGTACAAAAGAGGTATTTTTGAGCACATGAGTTTCTTTGCTGCACAGATTCTCTCAAGCAAAAACTGCATGCAAATCCTAGGTAGACAAAGCCCTGCAAATAAAATGTGTTCACGTGATTCTTTTCGGCGTAGATTCTCGCATGTGCAACCCCGATCTTGTTAATTCTCATCCTTGAATTTAGCTGAAGGTTTTGTTAGTAGTTTTTGTTTGCATTGCAGGTCCAAAAGCCACTCCGCTCAAACCTGTTTTTAGATTCGTGGTTTTCATCAAGTCTCGCAGTGATTGTGGCGACCATCGTGCTTGCAGAACAAATAATGGACACATGTCTTTTTTGTTTTAGGGAGACATTCCACACTAAACGATGCTCCTTTTCAGAAGTTGCTCTGGGTGGCTGAATTTGTTTCATTTCAAATCAGGTGCCACAGGGGCTTGCTGTGCCTTGCGCTGTCGGTGCGTGCGTCCAGCCCTCAACCACTCCAGACAGAGTCCATTGACTCAAACCCCATCACCATCTACATGATCATCATCTTCATCAACTTAATCATAATGATAATCATAATCATCATGATAATCATAATCATAATCTCAATGATGATAATGATAGTGATAACGACAAGAATAACAGTATTGATAAAAATAATAATCATAATAATAATAATAATAATAGTAATAATAATAATAATAATAATTTTTATCATCATCATCCTCATCGTCCTCATCATCCTCATCGTCCTCATCATCCTCATCGTCCTCATCATCCTCATCGTCCTCATCATCCTCATCTTTATCGTCATCGTCATCATCATCATCACCAGCAAGACCGCCGTCTTCATCACCATGGTCATGAGGATCCCCATCAATGATCAATGCATCACCATTGCCGTGCCATTACATCCTCATTGAATCAACATCATCACCGTTACGCCATTTTTCGTCCCCATTATTGCATTTTTGACTTCCTGTATCGCATTGTCATCATGAACATTATCGTTGCCCTCATTTCCATCATCATCGTCTTCACCCTCATCACTGCGTCATCACCGTGTCACCACGATCATTTTTTTTGATCCAAGTTTGGTGTATTAAAATTGAGGATCCTGATGTATTTACGTCCTGGTTTTGAGCCTGTTCCCAAACTTTGCAGAGACTGCTATCGCATTCTTTGAAATTGCCTTGCTTTAAGCTGGTTAGTTGCGAGAATATATATAGAATATGGAATGGCCTGGAAGCGGTTTGGAACAGTTTGGAACCGTTTCCACGGCAGCTGTGCAGGTACGGGAACGGTAGACACATTTCTTAGGTGGGTTTTCCAAAATGTACACGACCGGTTGTGAACGGTTAAGAAGGGTTTCTGTGCTGCTTGCGCATCACCATCGATGTGACAAGACATGCCTTTCCTATTGCAGGCAAGAGGTGTAGAGCAAATATGACCATGGCATCCTCCTCCTCATCATCATCACCACCATCATCATCACCACCACCACCAGCATCGTTATCATCATCATCATCATCATCATCATCATCATCATCATCATCATCATCATCATCATCATTGCCCTTATCAACTGTTTCATCACCAAACCAGTCATGATCATGATCATGAATTTTGTGCCTTGTTTTTTTCAGCGTGGCACTTGCAACAAAAGAGGCCTGGCGAGTCCGAACTATGGAGCTCGAAAGCTTGCTCAGGTCGGTCCGTGGTCTATGCAAAGATTTTTGTGCATTCCAAGTGTAGCTGTGGGTTTCGCGCTTGGCGACTTGGGATTTACACGTGTCAAACCACCAGGCCCCGAAACCCTTCAAGTTGCATGCAACCTGCTGTTGCATTGTTTGTCCCCACCGTTTTTCTAATTGCATACGGTGGATCTAAAGGTTTGTTGTTGAACTTTACAACTTGGAATTGATTTGTTATGAGAGGTTATCACAGACATGTTGGCCAGGCTTCACCAAGTGCAGCAAGATGTCCATGTTTTGTGCAGGTCATGCTTGGAAGTTCTGAAAGAGCTGCAAGCGGCCGAAGCCCGAGGTTGTGGTGCCACATGTGGTGGCTTGCCCGGGCAGAACTTGAAATCCACATCCCAGGCTCTGTCCAGCAGCAGCACCTCAGCAAGCTGGAAGGACTGCGGAACTCAGGGATGCCTTGACTACGAGCAAAAATTGTACAACTGCATCAGCATCATGCGTGGAAACATGTTTGCTCCTTTTCCACCCAGCAACAGGAGGGTGAAGACTATGCCAACTCCTTGTAGAGGCTGTGGCATACTCGTGGTCGGGGTAACTGGTTCTTGGATTCTGGTAAAAACCCCTGTGGCCGTAGTCTTGGTTCGTTGCTGGGGCGGAATCAAGGTTTGAGATCCACCTCCTCATTGCCTTTCTGGTGGGGTTGATTGATGGAGTGCATTTTTTTGTGTCCAATGATTCGGTTCTCAACCCAACAGCCATTGAGCTCCTGCAGACTCATGTTGGATCCGCCCACCGAGCAGGTCGTTCGCCCCCGAGCAAGCCGCTCCATGATGGCGATCATTGTGAGCATGTGCAAAAAAAGGGGATGTTGTTTTTTCTTTTCAAACTTTTTGGACCTCCTTCTGTTTTGGCTCATTGCTAGTTGTGCATGGACCTGACGTCGCCCAGTCGAGCAGTTGCCCCTTGAATTACATTTTGTTGATGCAGACTCCGATTCCATGGGCGCTGAAACATTTTTGGTGTTGTTAATGAAACAGACATACCTGCTGGCTTGCTCATTGTAGGTAGGTTTTCCAGCGTTTTCCATTGCACCAAGTTCAACTTGTTTGTCGGGACATGGCACATGTACCAGTGACCAATAGTGACTATGAAATTGACCTGGAGAAGAGCCCAGCTGACGCTTGTGTTTGCTGTTGTTTTCACAACCTTTGACCTCGCATTGGCAAACAAGGTTGGGCATGTGTCGCAGCCCTTTGAGTTCCACAAAGATTTTGTATTGTCTCTCAACAAAACGAACGCCGCAGCAATGATTCACTGCATCTATGACTTCTGGTTTAATTTTTTTGTCATCCAGAACCGAAAGCAATTTCTTCCGGAGCCACGATCGTTCGTCATGGTTTGCTTTCCGTTCTTGAAGGCCTGACATGGCAAATCGATTGGTATTCTTGCGGGAAGACTCAAAATGAAAGTAGGAAATTGATGGAAATTGGACAGTGGGGTCAAAACGCCAAATTCAACACATTGCGTCGATTTCGGTCGCCAGGTGGGTGGTAGTGAGGCTCCCCAAGAAAAATGCTGGGACCTGAATTCCAGCTGCGTCAGCAAATTGTTTTCCTTTTTTGCACATGAAGATGTTGGGTGTTCGTCTGAAAATTCTCGCTAAGGTCGCCCTGTGCTTGTATGCGATGCCCCGTGCGCGGGCGCTGTGTGTGCCCCAAAAGCTCTGGCACCAACAGCAATCCAATTGAATCGATAATTAGTTTGTTTTTTCTTGTTGTAATTGCCCTTAAAATCTAAATTGCTTTCTCATCTTTCAGCCTGTTGGCCAGTAGCACTTTGGTCCTTGAGCACGAGGTTTGCAGCCCGACCGAGGCGTCAGGCACTAAGTTAGGATGATGTCAAAAGTGCGCAAAGTGCTCATTTCGGCTTCGTCGATGGCTTCAGGTTGGATGAATTTTTGAAAGTGCGCACAAAGCGCACAGAGGTCCTGACCTTGACGCAATCGCAACATTCGCAACTTTCAATCGGTAGATGACAGGATTGGACAAATTGATGATTGGGCCGGTTGGGTTTGGCGTTTGTGCTGTTCCGATGGTCTGCACCTGGCAAAGGGTCATCTGATCTTTGGACTCACCTTTGTTTTGCGGCAACAATCAGAGTTTGCTACTACTGCTCAGGCTCTCGATGCGCGCGCAGACCGCAACACCTGGAGCGAGGTATGGATGGGGGTACTGCGGGCCTCGGTGTGTGAGTGTCTGTAGTAGCATTTCTCCATATTAAAATTGCTAGATCGGTACTGGACAAAATATGCCAGTCGCTACACGACGACAACAGCCCGCACCGGAATTGGTTGCCCAGGGTAGAACTTGCGAGCTCTCTCAGAAAGACTAAATCACAATAGACCCTGTTTGCAACGCTTTGTTAGTTTGTGATATTTTTTGTCGGCAAGTCTAGATAATAGTAGATATCCTAGATATCCAAGATGCGCCTAGAAATCCTATGGCGCGTTTGTTTTTGGCTTATATTGCTTGTATTGGGATCATTGGTTGCTTTTGGCGAAATGTTTAACGTATGTTGAGCCTAAGTTGAGGCTATGTTGAGTTATTTTTGTCCACTTTGGGCTGGTGTCAGGTCCGTGCTGGCCCCGTTTTGAACTCATGCAGCCCATGTCAGGACACTGCGGTAGTTAACTTTGATTTGTTTGTTTTCTTTACTTTACATGCAAAACCGTGATTTTTGCGGTGTTTTGGCATTTTTTGATGCCTTGTTGGATCTCGGTTGGCATCTTGGCCGATTTTATGACCTCTTTAAACACATTGAAGAGCATGGGAATTTAGAGCACACATAGCCCCCCAATCGAAAGCTCAATGCTTCCCGCTCATGCATGAGCTCAAAAACGCCTTGGCACCTTCGGTGCGGGCGGATTTGTGCGATTTTGTGTGCGTACATCAGATATGCAACCATTTGATGATGCAGTAAGGATGCATAGTGATTTGTCGCTACTGTATCTTATCAAATGGTCCTCCTTATAAAATCACCCCTCAAAATAAAGGCCTTTTTTTCACCTTATGGGCGTCTCGAGTTGGAGAGCTGTCAAAAACCTGCTAGTTTGCATGCCTTCCGAAGGGCGAGACCTCCTTTTCAACGGAGGACTTCTGAATGTGCCTGACTTGAAACCCAGGATTTGGAATAAATGGATCCTTCACTTCTTCACGTTCGCACATGGTAGACAAGAATCCCAGACCATCTCTACTGAGTCTACTGTACTGGTACCATGCTGCGAGTCTTCGGAGTATGGTTTTCTACCCCGATCTCCAATGTTTGATCCCAGTGGTTCACAACCCGGACAGACAGCCGCGCTGCAGCTGCCATCCAGTGGACAGACGTGCCCTGTGGACACTTGGCGAAGACAAACCAGTCAAACATTTTTGGCAAAGAAAAGTCAATAAGCAAACAGTTTTTGGAAATTTGCGGGGCAACTGAGTGGGTCATGGTCATTTCACGCCATTCGATTTCAAAATCAGACGACAAGAACCCATCCCAATCCCCACTTCTCTCCTTCTCAAATCTTCTCATTTGCTCTAGTTTGAGGACTGTTGTGGACCTGCCCTGCCACACAAGGAGGACCGCTGGGCTTACTCCAATGCGGAAAATCAGAACCGACACCTCATCGCCTCGTCGGTCTGTGTGAGATGGTTTTTGTTTCGCGCCGTAGATTTGAAGGAGCTGTGCAGCATGCCATCCAATTCCATCACGTTTCCTTTGATTGCGCACTTGTAAAGACAGGCAGAGAGACAGAGAGACAGATCGACCGACCAGACCGACCAGACCGACTGCAGGCAGGCAGGCTCTTGGTCTTGGATCTTCCACGGAGGTCATGTGATTTGCTCCAACTGCTCAGGAGTCCCATTTTGAAGATTTGGAATCTTCAGGACCTGTGCAACGATTACAGGACGCTTGCAAGAGCTTGGGCTCACTTTGCAAGTCTTGAGTTTGGAAAATTTTCTCCGTACATCCACAAGCTATGGAAAAAAGATGTACATGCGTTTGGTTGGAGGGCCTCTGGCGACGTGCTTGGCCACAAAACCTTGCACGTGAAGCGAACAATGGATCGTTTTTGTTTGAGGTTTGGCTGTTCCGCAAGGCATCCAGGACTTGTAAAACTGAAAGGTGCAAGATGTGCAAGGTTTAACAGCATTTGATGCGTCGTTAGAATCGCAACAGCCAACAGCCCAGCTGGGCACCACCCCAGGAGCCTTGGAAGGATGAGCGTCAAAAACTGCTGTCAGATTTGGATGTGGAGCGCAACCGACGCATGCACGCAGAGGAGCGATGGATATCCACATGAGGACATGGATGTTTTTTGAATATGGCGAACCCATAGGCGTGTGGATGTTGGTTTTCATCGTGTTCTTTTGTCAGATTTTGATCACAGTCACTTGCAAGGTTTTTGGGCAAACCTTGCAAGCACATCGTCTTATCAGAAGAAAACCATATTTTGGCCAGCTGATGCGTTAGCAGGATCTTACCCCGATTTTATCGTGTCTTGGGAAGATGTCATGCTGACGCGATGCTACCTTGAGGTCACTTTGTGCTAGCCTGACCTTCTTTGGAGTTTCTTTCAAGCTGAGATATCTTTCCCCAACACGCACTCGTAGTAAAATCATCTGGTCTCAAGATGACCCCATATTGACCTGTTTCTTCAGATGATTTTTTGCTAACATGACAGTATCTGGCAGAAACACCTTTCTTGCATATGCGACCCGATCTTATGTTGATATTGTTTTATCATAGGAAGTTCTTGTGTGAACAAACCCTTGCCTTAGCAGGACCTTACCCTGATCTGATCTTGTCTTTGGAAGATGTTATGCTGACGTGATGCTACGTTCAGGTGAGAAGATTGTTGCAACGACTTAGGGGGTTGTCCTTCAGATGGCTTGCACCTTCATACCTGGCTGTAAAGAACCATAGACCAGATGCTTAGGCACGGCGTAGGCTGTAGGCGTTGCATAGGTAAACACCCCCGCATGTGACACCCAGCCTGTATTTGCGCACGTTGACTGCTAATACATATATCACCCCTGCTGAGTTTGAACGCGCTTGTTTTTTTTTTGGAAAAGGTCATAAGACCAGTCGGAACATCGTTGGAAAGTGAAAATATAATGTTACTTCCTTCAATCGGGTGGGTTGGCTGATTTCTTTCTGGTAGATTGTTTCAAGCCTCAGCACCTATGCTTGGCTGATTTCGATCTGATCCATCTCAGTATCAGATGATGCAAGTTGTTTCTGCTGCAGGAAACATCGGATCGGCTGCGCAAAGAGATCAAAGAGCAACGAATGGTGCTGGGGATGTAGCTGGGTGTTGAGTCGGGAGTTGGGAAAAAACATTGAACAGATTGGTGCTAGTCCGAACCGTATGAAATTTTCGTGCAACAAGGGCATTGAGAGAGTGGAAGCGGCTGTAGGGGGGAAATACAGCACACAGAACAATAGAGGAGTGCAAACAATGTCAATTTGGATAACGGAATTTTTCAAAGGAACAATAGGAATTTCAGTCCGAGAATATAACAACTGATGCATCCAAAGAAAGCAAAATTTAGTGAACGAAAGACACAACTGGGAATGGGCCAACTTGGATGAAGATTGGAGTTTGTTCATCTTGGATGTACAGCAGGGTTGTTTACAGTGCAGAGTCTGACTGAAAATGCGGCCATTGAGCAACCAACAATAGGGTGAGTGGGGATGAAAGATGAGCAAAATCTCCTGTCACGCCCAGGAAAGATGAAGAGATCTACAGCTCCTCTGCTCAAAAACCAGAACGCCAGAACAGCCTCCTCATAGCCTCGTTTTTCTGAGGTCTACAGCGTGAACTTGCTCAGAAGGAGGAGGAGTTGCTTCGCCAGAAATGTTTGTTCTAAGCAAGTCAATGCGACTGGTTTGCCCTGGGAACTAGAATCAGACATTGTTTGATGTCCTTCGAAGGAGAGGCATGTGCAACATGCAAAGAACACACTCAGGCTTAGCTTTCTTGCAAGACGCGCAGCGTTGCGCGACATGTTTTCGAAGGAGTGTCAAGTTTGGAAACGGGAGAAGGAGGAACTCCGAAAGCAGCTGGATGAGATATCTTTTTCCAACAAGGTGCGGGGCAATTGTGGGCTTTTTGCAGTACGTAGTGGGCCCAGAGGCCTTCGATGCAGAACCACTAGCATCAGACTCGTAAGCCCGGGTTCTACTTCTCAGTCATACTCTTGTGGGTTTCCGAATTCTCTACAGATAGTCAGTGGCTCCAAACATTTTTTGAAACCTTGTACACTACCCTGTGAACCGTCGACTGATGGGTCCGGACAGATTGCTTTGTGTTTGCACACCTACGGTCTTTTTTCGTGGGTTGTCTATTCAGGGCGTCGTTGCTATGTTCATCTGTGGTGCTAAAGAGCTAGTGCTCAAAACAAAGATTGTTCCGCACAACTTGGGGCGATTGAATAGTTTCTACTGATCTGCCAGGAGGAACTTGCCAGAGCGCAGTCCTTCTTCAAGGAGAATTTGTTTGTTCGAACCTATCCAAGTCTGGGTGAAAATCCACACCGCCAAGATGACCGCTACGAGCCCCAGAGCCCTGTGCGCTGCAGGAAGCCTTTGCAAGGTTGAAAGCAGCTCAAAACGAGGTGGCCCTCTCGACTTGAGCAGCTATGAAGCTTATGGTGGCTAAAGCCTTGAACCTTACTTGTCCAAGGGCAATTGCCGAGTTGGAACACTTGAGTCACTTGAGATTTATGTTTCCCAAAATGCAAAGACTCATGAAACATATTGTTGAGCCACGGCAGTGAGTTCTTTTGCCTTGCTGCCAGAACGCAATTCTCCGAGCAAAAGCTTCTTTGGGACAGGCAGGAACTGAACAGTTGGGTTTTTGTCCGGATGTGGAATGCCTATTCCAACCCGAAGCCTGTTGTTATCACATGTTAGGTTGCCATGTTTGGTTTGCCCTGTTATCACATGTATATCCTTTGCCCAAGATATGCCATGGCTGCCAGGTCTCACTCGTCTCACAGCCAAAAATCCGTTGGCCACCCGGCGCCGATGAGCGCCGGGCGGCCGGAGGTGTCTACGCAGAGATGTCTGCGCCTCTTGGCCCAAAAGCCGTGTTTTGGGGAAGGTTTTTTTTGTTTATTTTTTCTTTGAATGCTGAATTTGGGGAATTGCTGGGGTAAGTAAAGACACTTTTAATTCCTGTCCCCTCCTGTGGAATCATTCCCAGCAACTTTGGGAAAGCCCAAAAGATAGAGTGTCCAGCGTGCCTACTTCAGAGTCTATGCAAACTGGATGGGCTGGGTCTAGCGAATCTTTCTGATTCGTCCTGAAGAAAATCATGACAAGTCTCTTTGGATGCGCCAAGGTCCAGCCACCGGCCCTTGGTTGAGCGCCGCAAGACCCACACAGTAGCTCAGAATTTTCAGTGGGGAAGTGGTGTGTTCATCAATAACATTTGTGACGTCTCTACCCTGAAGATCCCTGAAGATCTTAACGTTTACGTCCCAAATCCTGGAAAGATCCTTGGTGCTGTCTGTTTTTTGCAGGCCTTGTGCGCACAATGGCATCCTGACAAGAACCAAGGGAAGGAGGAGAGCGACGGTGGGACGGGCGCTGAGACAAGTGTAGTGTAGTTATATTGTTGTCATCAGTTGGGTTTCGGCATTTTTAAGTACATGGTCACCAAGCATGGTTGACACATTTTCGAACATGTTGTTGTTTTTCTGAAATTGGGTGGCAATGTAATGCAGGTCATACCCATGTAGTACATGCATGGCACACATGTAGATCTTCAGATGCTCAGAGGAAAAAAAAGCCTCGCATGTTCAGTGCAAACGCCAACCCTAAAAAGTGAGCTAAAACTGATTTGCGAAAGCCTCGCGAAACCTTCGTGGAAAGACGCCGTTGCGAAAATTCCGCGAAGGTGGGCATTGTGCATTCATGTTTCTAGATCCTCTGTATACGGGCGCGTGAATGTTTGGACGAATTTTGTGGCAGTTTTGAGTGAGATATGCTTAACTCAGTTCGATTTGAGCAAAAGCCGCGCTATAAGAATTTCGTCGAAGTGTTTCCATCCACGATCAGGACCTTGCCACGGAGGTTTTCAAATTCCTCCAGACCATGAAAGGTTGGTACCTGGGAGAGCATTGACTCATGCTGGTTGCGTGAAAAGGAGCTGCCGTTTGCACCTTGTGAAACTGGTGGCCAAACATTCATGTTTCATCATCTTCTTGGGTTTCATCCTTCACCAACTCCAAAAGAAACCGATAGACCAAGATGAATCGAGTTTTGTTCCTCCTTGCGCGGCCAATCTAAATAGTGGACATGTTTGGTAAAAGTGACTTTCGTTGATTTTCAGCATTGAAACCAAACATCTTCAAATTGCCTTAGTTGCAATTTTGTGCTCACAGGTGTAGAAGTGTTTTTGATTGTCGGACCCTAAATTAGTTCTTTGGACGAAAATGCGAGACGCTTGGAAGTTCTTGGGTTTCATCCAACATGGTTGCTTCGACACATTAGTGACTTTCTGTGTGAGTTTTCGTGTTGTTTTTCATCGTTTTTTTATGGCTGGAGAATTTAATCGAAACTTGGTTCCCGTGTTTGGAACAATTTTGATGTTGCATCCCTTGTGGTATATCTGTGTCTGTATTCGTCAACTTCTTTGATCACATTGATAAAGAACAGAAGGCAGCAAAACATCACCAACTTTCGCAAGGAATCCTTTTCTTGTATGGAAACCTGTTGAAGTTAGACCCAGTTCTCAGCTCTCAATTTTGTGAGCCGGCCCATACCCATACCCATACCTTTTGTGACCCGATTTTGTCTTGTACCGATTTTGGCCCAGACCATAGAGGACTTTCTAAGCGACTTGGGTGCTTGACGCTAACATGGAAAAGCCGTGGCATGTTGTGACTTTGTATTCTTGGCGGCACCAAGGCCTGGCGCTGGTCGCGGAATTCCCCAAGCCTTGAGTTCTGTTTTAAATGGATTTAATTTGATTTCATTCATCAAACCATGTTAAACCTTTGATCAAGCCTTCCGTTGGGATCCTTGTGGCGATTTCTGGGAACTAGACATGACTAAAACGACTGTTCTGGTAGATGTACTCAATGCCACTAAGCGCTTGTGCGTTTTGCTTGGCTGCCAAATTCATGTGCCAGATCTCAGAATGATCCTGGGAAGCATGTGATCAAGCTGACTTGTTGACATCCTGGTTTCAAGGTATCCCAAGGTATTAGGTGGTTGTATAATACGCCTGCGACTTCCCTGTGTTTGAAAACTTGTATTGTGCGGCGCAGGTGAATACTGTAATTCCTTCAGAAAGGATGCTGCGGAGCTCCAAGTTGTGCCATGTCTCAACTAACTTATGAAATGTGCAATTTGTTTTTACAGACCTCATGATCTCCCACCGTGTACTTTACTGAATCCTTCCTTGGTCCAGGTTGCTCTGATCCAGATTTGTTGTGTTGTATTGCTGTGCACTGTATTCGGGCAAATAGCTGGAGAGGGCTCTCCAGTCTGTGAATCTCAAAGTTGAAGTTTGATAGTTCGTGCATTTTTTCGCGTTGAAAGATTGTGTAGCTGGCATCCAAGGAGTTCGGCATCTCTACTTGAAGGCGTGTGCAAAGGAGGACGTGCGCGTGAGTGCACTGCACGAGAAGCAGTGACAAACAGCTAATCCTGAAATGAAAGTGATATCCTTCTATCTTCTTGGGATATTTTATCATACATTCAAAACACCTTTAGTTGCTCACTGCAGGACATGTGGCGAAGGAGTGAATGAAGGCTGAATGGTCTGGAGACAACATCTACAGCAAGGTGCCAGCACCGGCCGCGACTTCTTCCGACCTGACATGACTCCACCTGTTGGACACTTCAAAGACGTTCCCATGACATTGGAGCGGGAAAATGCGAGGAGGCCAGCAAAAAAAAGCTTACCGGGAAAAGTTTAATTCACATCCATCGAAACAATGAAACATATTCAAACTACACAAAGAGTCCGGAGGCATGAACAACTTCAAGAATCTTCCAGCCACACTCTAGTAAGGATCATGTGCCGTACTTAAGAACCGAAGCGCTGAGCTTTGCTACAAGGGTGTACTTTTCATTTCATTGTTCACAGTCTGAGGATGCCTAGGGCCAGCAATGAGGAATTATCTCAACCAGGCCATTAGGACTGAGAATCAAGACATCAGCATGGGACTTGACATAGTCATTCCGTTTAGTTGTTCGATGGTCGCTCGATTCACGACATAGATTGACGATGATTGTTGAATGGATCTGCAAGCCTAGAAGCTTCAGCGATTTGGAGTGCCAGGTGCTGACTGCGTGGAAGCGTCCATGCCTTTGCTTGCGGAATTCTGTCAAGGAGACCGCAAGACTGTTTTGCCACAATTTGTTCAACATGTTTCATGCAGTTCGATTCAGAATTAAAAGCTCTTGGGGAAGCTGATTCAACCTCCCCTGCTAGCTTGCATAACCTACCCCTGGCCTCAAGTGCACAAAACATTTTCGGAATTTAATAGCTGAACAACATTTTATTCAAGGATCCACTAGGGGTCGATTGGTCCATGATGGTTTTGACCAGTGTTTCCATTACGAGACCATGAGGGTTTAGTTGACACAGTATTGAATTTTCAGTCCCACTGATGGACATACCAGAGTCTCCCTTCGGGTTCAGGATCAACTCGACTGTGGTCAGATCAGCCTGACAGCCCAGTGGTGCCTCCTGCCGACTGCAAACTTGACAAGGCTTGACAACGATTTTGAGGTGATTGCAGTTGCCAACAAGTGTCCAAGTTTGTTCCTTTTCCGGTGAAAACGGTATTGCAGGACACTTGTTGAAGGTTCTTTTTTTCCAAGCATGTGTATTTGAATTGTGTATCAGAATCGTTTCATGCCTGTCGGAAGTTTACTTCTTAGTTTATATCTGCTACCGCTCAGAGTGGTGACTATCTTTTCAACATCCTTCAGGCGCTTCTTAATGGATATGCCTACATCATTCTGATTTTAGTAAATGTTGTTACTAAACTTAGTATGCTTAAGGCCTTGATCTGACTGAGTCTGTTTTCAGACAAATCCTTGAATCAGAAACAGAGAAAACTTTGGCACAGTAACTAGGGACCGCTTTCAGACAAATCTTTGGACAAGCAAAAGAGGAGACTTTAATGTAACCAGGGACTTTTTTTGCAAATAAATCTTTGCATCAGAGTATGGACGAAGCTTTGGTAGTCAAGCTAGGGATCGTTTTGTTACTATTTTTTTGGACCAGAAAAAGAGGAGCCGTTGGCCGTTGGCATTGAAAACAGGTGCACTTTTCAGACCTGAGAAGACGAGGAAACTTTGGAAATGCAACTAGGAACTGGTTTCAAATATGTTTTGGAATTGTTTCGCAATGAAACTATGAACTATTTTCAGACATCCTTGAATCGGAAAATGAGTAGACTCTTGCAGTGAATCTAATGACTTTTTAGACAAGTCTGTGGATCAGAAACGCAAAAAATGGCAGGGGGATTTGGTACCATTTTCAGACGAATGTTTGGACCAGATGAGAAAAAGCTTGCAATCAATCCAGGGACCGTTTTTGAACTGTTTTTTTCATAGATTCACAGACACCCTGACATTTCTTCAATCAACCATGATTCATATTTGAATCGCTGGGGAATGTGTGCCAAAGCGTGTTTTCAACACAGGACGTGCAAGATGATGCCAAATCAACAATGGTTGTCCCTATTGAGATTGATTCGGTCAAAACCAGGGTTGTTTTTAAGGTTACAGGAGGGATAAGAATGATGGCATCTAGGACTAGGACTATTAGTTTTTTCATGACAGTGCTGGGATGTGTGCAGTTGCCAAGAATGACCATGAAAAAAAAATGCTAATGGTGATCAGTAATTCCAATAGTTTCTACTGTTGCCAACCGTGACCATAGGGCGATTCCAATCTAGTCTACACCCTTGTATCTTGCCTTTCACAGAAGGCACAACTCCAAGCTCCTGGACAAGTTTCCAAATGTGGACCGCTGTCGTTGGGAAACACAGTTCTTCAAATCGATCGCAGCGCAGGTACCTCCTGAAACTCTGTTGCATCAGCCTACGCATTTTCTCTAGCCCTTTTTTGATGGCTTGTTTGGATTGTTCCCGGCGACAAGTTATGGATTGTTCATGGATAAATGACCCGACTATTTTGTAATCAACATATCGAGCACAGAGACCTACGAGCAGTAAAGACTTTGCTGCTGAGGCGCACTCCAGTTCAATCAGAAAGCTTGAGGCTTCTGCGCGAAATGGGGGATGCAGAAAAGTGATGGTTCACCACTGGAGTGTTGGATGTACTACTTTCAGACAAACCCATGTAGTATTTCAGTATGCAGATAGGAATCAATTCAATCATTGGCTCATGGGTCTCTAAATTGAGAGGCAGGTTTCAGTTTCATCTCAGAATTTATCCAGTCTTTTTGCCACCTGCTGCAGCATGTTTGTTGAGACATTTTATCGTGAGGAGTTTCTCCCAAGAGGATGCACCAAAGCGTGAACTCTAAAGCAGTGTTAGAACATGTGGATCCTGCTGGCCTGCCTTTTGCCTATCGCTTCTGCGGCCTCGACCGTAACAGTGGACTTCTCCAAGGTGATTCGGACGTCCCGCACAGTGACGACATTGCAGGCCAGGAATGGACCTTTGCCGTGTGTGTGCCTTGATGTTGGCATAAAATTTTGACCTGAAACTCTGAGTCGCGGACCCCTTTCACATTCGTTCACTCTCTACAGCAGAAAGGTTCGGTTTGTGCGCGACAAGTGTGTTTTTTACTGAACAAGATGATTTTGAAAGTAAGCATTGCACACACACACAGCTCTATTTTTGGCCTAGGTGGTCGACGGTCTGCCAATGACCGTCTTCAAAGTCCTTACTTTGGGGGCCTGTCCTTTCCCTTTCTAACGGTGGAAAAGCCACCTCAGGCCAAGAGAAGAGATCGCTCAGTAGCAGAGGTGGCTCAAGAGAAGAGGTAACTGAGTGACAACCCAAAAGAAGACCTAGCTACAGAGACATAGTGTCAGAATAGGTCAAACCAAGAGCTCAGGAGAAGAGACGGCAAGAATAGTGGACAAGGGGAGTGGAGAGATAGCCCAAGCAAAGAGGTAGGAAAAGAGGTAGGAAAAGACAAGAAACAGCTAGCAAGAGATAGCTTAAGAGAAAGATCACACAAAAGAAGAGGAAGAGAGGAGATAGCACAAGAAGTGAGGAAGGGAAGAGATAGAGTAGCTCAAGATAGGCGGTAGGTCAAGAGTCAACAGGAGGGATATACCAGTGTATGTCAAGAGAAGCAGGAGAAGAGGTAGCTTAAGAGAAAGGAGAAGAGGTAGCGCAAGAGAAGAGAGTGTTATGCCCCGGGGGTCACTTCGTCGGAATCAAGATGTTGCAAAGCATTGATAGTGGTTTGCCCGGGGCAACTGGGCAGGATGTGGCTGGACCAAACATGCCAACCTTCTGCAAACAATGCCCCTTTCTTTTCTTTATTTGGGGTTTTTCCTATNGACCAAACATGCCAACCTTCTGCAAACAATGCCCCTTTCTTTTCTTTATTTGGGGTTTTTCCTATGAAAACTTCTGCCTTGAAACTGTCAGGTGGTCAGTAACCCCATCTTGGACCGCACCTTTGTGGTCCCTAACGGCACGAGCTTCCCCAATCCCATCCATGACAAAGCCTGGGCATCTTTGAAGGCCTTGCAAGCAGACCTGGTCCGCTTTGTGCCGTGGTTTCCCTATCCAAAGAAAAGCGTGGCAGAGCTAGATGCTCCGACGAAATCGAGGACTTCCTGGGACTTCTCCCATATTTTACCGCAGTTGGAGGACTTCATGGATGCTGTCTATGCACAAAATCACACGGCTGTTCTCAATTTTGCCACTCAGCCCTGCTGGCTTTTTGGGGATGCAGAAAACAAGACGCAGAACTGTTCCTACCCTGAAAACCCAGATGAGTCGNACGGCTGTTCTCAATTTTGCCACTCAGCCCTGCTGGCTTTTTGGGGATGCAGAAAACAAGACGCAGAACTGTTCCTACCCTGAAAACCCAGATGAGTCGTTCTTCGGCTACGTGCGTGGTGATAGGAAAAACTTGTTGGATCCCAGTGGGAAAACTTTGGCTTCTTACTTTGGACGGCTTCTCTCCTGGATTGTGAAGGGCGAGTTCGTGGATGAGGACGGTGTCAAACACAGTGGGGGTCCGGCATATTCTCGCTTCAACCGCAAGAACGGTCATGTTTGGGAGTTGTTCAACGAGGCAGAACATGGTTATACTGTCGACCAGTGTTCTGGCAGGGTCAAGTTTTTACACTTTTTGTTCGTTCTTGATTTCTCTGTGGTTTTCAAAGGACATTCCTGCAAAACAAAATTTCTGGGGAAACTGACCACATGGAGGTACATCCGTGACTATGACGTCGTCGTATCAGAGATGATCGAGGCAGTTGGTGGTCCAGATTATGCGCCAGCTTTCATGGGAATTGGAGGCGCTGCAGGTGGCAGTGCTGGGGGTGCTGAGTGGCTTCCCCCTTTCCTCAATCGCAGCAAGCATGGTCCTTCAGTTCCGCCGATCGACTATGTCTCAATCCACCAT
>BGPT01000054.1:334763-388592 GCA_003297045.1 Symbiodinium sp. clade C Y103
TTTCCACAAATTTTTCCCAGGATATCATACCAAGAATTTCAAGAATTCATTCCAAGAATATAGTGGCAAAGAGTTTTTTCTCAGGAAAAAGAACATCATTTCTTCCAACAATGTTTCGATGAATGTTTTCGCAAGAGTGGTATGTGATGAGTGCCAGGCCAAAAGCTTTGCCAAAAAANAAGAACATCATTTCTTCCAACAATGTTTCGATGAATGTTTTCGCAAGAGTGGTATGTGATGAGTGCCAGGCCAAAAGCTTTGCCAAAAAATGCTATAAAATTATTTCACAATTTTGGTTCTTACATTAAATCGGTTTCCCAAAATATCTGGTCAAGACTTTTGACCACTCGCGTGTTCCAAGAGTTTTTCTGAATTTTTCTGAAAAAAAATCAAATATATTTTCCAAGAATTTCTACCCAAACCTATTTCTTAGCATTATGTGTCCAAAGAATAAATATTGAGATTTTTTTGCGCAAAGAGGCTTTCATCCCAGACACTTTTGTATGAAAACGCCTTTCTCCACCTGCAATGCTGCTTTTTAGGTTTCCTTATTATTATTTTTTCTTTTGGCCGCCTCGACTTTTTCCCCGTGTTGCTTGCCTNATGAAAACGCCTTTCTCCACCTGCAATGCTGCTTTTTAGGTTTCCTTATTATTATTTTTTCTTTTGGCCGCCTCGACTTTTTCCCCGTGTTGCTTGCCTTTCTATCGTGTTTTCCTGTTCATTAACAAATATATGCTATTGTTGTAAATAATTCACATGAAATTCAAAAAATACACAAGAATTTTTTNGTTGCTTGCCTTTCTATCGTGTTTTCCTGTTCATTAACAAATATATGCTATTGTTGTAAATAATTCACATGAAATTCAAAAAATACACAAGAATTTTTTACCAAAAAATTTCGTGCCAAGATTTTTTTTCCCTCAAATGTCTTTTTGTAAGAACATCATGCCAAGAATAATATATCAAGAATATTAATTATGTCAAAACTTTCTTCAAGAATATTATTGCAAGAACGTCATGGCAAGAATAATTTGCATGCATGGCATGCCAAGCTTTTTTCTCAAAAGTATTTTCCAGGAGAATTTTCCCAAGAGTGTAAAATCACGAATATCAAGAAGGTTCGTAAAAATATTCGGATTCGTGGACTAAATTTTGTTTCAAATTCCCCAAGATGATTAACATATTTTGGAAAAAATATTTTTGGATTTTTTTTAAAAATTCTGTGTGTAAAAATCGGCCTATATGAGTGTAATACTTTCCCTGTCTAAAAGCATCTGGGTGCAAAAGAAGCCGTATGGAAAAAAGAAAAGGTCTCTGTACAAAAGGGTCTCTGGTATAAAAATTCCACGTGTTTTCACGATGCTGTGTTTACAATTGTTTTAGGCGCGTGCGTCAAAGCTTCTCCGCGAAAAAATCGCAGTGTATAAAGGCGTCGGTCTATAAGAGCCTGTCTGCGCAAAAGCCTCTCTGCATAAAAGCTTGTGTGGGTAAAAGCGGCTGTAAGTAAAGGCGGCTGTGAGTAAACGCTGCTGGCTGCAAAGGCCTCTTTGCGTAAAAAATTCTATACGTAAAAACTATGGCGTATAAAAGCCCCTCTGTGTAAAAATTGGCTGTCAAAAACAAATGTGCTGTGTGCAAAAGTCTCTATAGGTAAAGGTTCTGTTTGTAAAAACTTCTTTGCGTAAATGCTTCTGCGTAAATGCTTCTGCGTAAAAACTGCTCTGGGTAGAGCTTCTGCGCTCAAGAGTTCCAGTGTGTAAAACAGTGTGTAAAAGATTCTTGGTGTAGTCTGTGTATATAAATTTCTCTGTGTCGACGCGTTTCTGTATAAAAATGGTTTTGTGCAAAAATTGGTCTGTGGAAAGGCTTCTTTGTGAAAAAGCTGCTGTGTGTAGGTGTAGTGGCATCTGAGTATTGCGCTATGCAAAGATATTTGTCTGAAGTATTCGTGCGTAGAAATATCTCTAAATAAAAAAAAATCTTGGTATGAAAACCTCTGTTTGTAATGGTGCCTGTGAGTGTAAAAGCTTCTCTATATTCAAACCTTTTTAGATAAAATAATCTGTATCTAAAATCTGCTCCGTGTAAAGGCTTCTGTACATAACGTCGTGTATTTGCAAAAATATATCTATGTAAAATGCCACATAAATATCTCCAAAAAATAAAAGAAAAAAAGAGTGTCAAATATTTGCTGTGACCACTGTTGTTGTTGTTAATAACGGCGATAACGCGCGCAGGGCCCCAAAAACTGTCATCTTAGTGGTTTTTACAATTTATTAAAGGTCTTCGGAACAAAAAAACGGTAAATACAGATATTTTTGGCGTGTCAGCAGCCAAAAATCATGTTATTTACGGTATTTTTTGCCATTAGTAGCAAAACCCACGGTATTTATAGTGTTTAGTACACAACACCTAACAAAATTACTGCTATTTACGCAATTTTCACCACGTTACAAGAAGGTTCTTCCATGCGGAATACACAAAAACATTGTAAATAACAGTGTTTTGGGTTTGGTTTTGAGGTTCGGAGGGTTCTCCGAGGGGTGGGGGTCGGGGGGCGGGAGGGGGTCCTAAAATAAATAGTAACCTCCTCAATAATCAGGCAATTAGGCTGGCCACCCTCCCCTGATTTCGCAAAGTAAAACTCAAGGTAGCCCCACCGGAGCTACCTTTCGTAATCATATATTTATCAAAGGACCCTCGGCACAAGATTTAAGTTATTGAAGTAGGTTAGGAGGACGAGCTAGAAAGAAAATATACTCATAAATATAAACAGGCAGATATATATACCAGTAGTAGTATACAAAGCGATTGCGGAAGTTTCAAAGATAGGAAATCTATGGGAGCGTTTGGTCGCTGTAAATCATAGATGGTAGAGCGAACCCACTAACCGACGAATAAGTGATTGGAGGCAGCAGCAATGAAGTTGTAATGTAGTTGTAGATATAGTTCTGGTTGTAGCTTGAGATGTAGTTGTGGTTGTAATTATAGTTGTAAGGTGATTGCAGTTGTAGTTGTAATGCAGTGCAATATACTGTTATTGCAATGGTTATCATGGTTGTAGTTGTAGTTATTGTAGCTGTAGTTTTCATGTAATTAAAATCGAAATTGTAGTTATAGTTGTAAATGTAGTTGTTATAGGTGTTGTAGTTGTAGCTGTTGTCCTTGTAGTGATTGTTGTGGTTATAATTCTAGCTGTAGTGGTAGTTGGAGTGGAAATATAGTTGTAGTTGTAAGTGTAGTTGTTATAGGTATTGTAGTTGTAGCTGTCATGTAGTTGAAGTTGCAGTTGTAGTTGTTGTAGTTGTTGTAGTTGTTGTAGTTGTAGTTGTAGCTGTTGTAATTGTAGTCGTAGTGGTTGTTGTGGGTGTAGTTGTGATCGTAGTGGTAGTTCTAGTGGTAATGTAGTGGGAATGCAGTTCTAGTGGTAGTTGTAGTGGTAGTTGTAATGGTAATGTAATTGTAATTGTAGTTGTGGTTGCAATTGTAATTATGCTTGTACTTGTAGTTTTGGTGTAGTCGCATCCAAACTTCAAAAATCGACCCGAAACCCTCAGTTTTTTACTTTTGACATGGAAATGTGCTTCGCGCCACAACGCCGTGCGATTTTTCGACCTCGCAACTTCCAAAAGTGGTCCGAGCATGTGGTGTCTTTAACATTTTCACTTCCAAATGTGCTTCGTGCCGTGCTGTGCACTTTTTCGACATCTCAACTTCCAAAAACGTTCCGAGACCGCCAGTTTTGAACACTTTTTACTTCCAAATGTGCTTCGCGCCACAACGCCGCGCACTTTTTCGACATCGCAACTTCCAAAAGTGCTCCGAGCATGGTGTGTTTTGACACTTTTAACTTCCAAATGTGCTTCGCGCCACAACGCCGTGCGCTTTTTCCACATCGCCACTTCCAAAAGTAGATCGAACCCAACAGTTTTTAACACGTTTTACTTCCAAATGTGCTTCGCGCCACAACGGCGTGCAATTTTTCATCGCTCATCTGCCCAGATGTCTCCGCGCCCGCCGCTTTAGCGAGCCTACTTTTCGACCCTCCTGAGCCACAAAACATTGGAAAAACATAGTGTTTCGCGACTTTCCCACCTTTTCGTGCATGTCATCATACAGCATCAACTTCACTCATCATTCATTATCTTTCATCATCTTTCATCATCCGTCGTTATCATCATCCTCTTTTGCTCTACTTCCCCCACGCTGTCATCTAGTTTGGCAACTGTCAAATATAAGCTGCAACACCACTTTTTCCGTCAAACCAGCAGAAGGGTCGACAGGCCAGCAGCACAGATGCCAAGGAAAAGACCGGAAGCATCTGCCCACAAAGTGGCCTGGCAAAGTGAACTTGTCGGGAAACAAGTGCGCAGTCTCTGCAAGTGATCCGGGTGTTAGAAAGCTGGAAATCGGCGTTGCCGCGCCTCTGGAGCCAGCACGTCCTGCAAACAACCCCGCTGCAAATTGCCACAAATCTGGGAACGGTCGCTGAACTCCTGGTCCGCTTCCCGTTCCAGGTCTGCCCGCCATGACAACACATCTTCTGGAAGAGGGCGGCACTCGCTTCGCTTGCAATCCTCACCAGCATGTTTGGGCAAGTGGTACCTGGAACAAATTTGTTTTGCACGCGTGCAGGGGGTCCTCCACTGCCATGCAGGCGGCTAACGCCATTGAACGGTGAAAGCCTCACAGGTCAAACGGGCAATACTTTTCATGGGTGGCAGGTTGCGTCTGGATGTTCGTTTCAAGCGGAGCAAGCCTGCGATGCTGTCTCGTGCCTCAGTCGTGCCAGCCTTGGCCAGGTGAGGTGCATTGATGGCCAAGTAGGCTTTAAACCTAAACTTGGCCTGCAAACAAATGTTCATGGTCCCTCAGGAGCAAGCCGTGCCAGTTGCTAACCTAGGCAGAAAGCTTTCGCGACTGGAACCCTGAAATGAACATGCCTAACACAAGAAGCGAGCAGAAATCATCTGAGCGATGCTGCCGGTATGAGGACAAGTCTCGAAGGTATGCCCGCGCAAGGGACAGGTCTGCAACCTGAATCGTATTAGCTGCAATTCTCTCTGGAACTGTTTCTGGGCCAGGAGGCATACTTCCACACGGGAAAAAATTGTGTTCAGCCCTGCCGCGTGTCTATTTGTCCGTCATTGTTGCCTGATTGCTGCTTAAGGACCCGGCCAACACAGGGGCCATGAGCCAGGAGACTGGGATTGGAACACCTTGCACTGGCAAGAAAAAAAGTCGGCATGCCTTTTCAGCACAAGGGAGAATCAGGCTTGTTTCTGGTTTTGAAAGCTACACATGGGAGGTAACAACACAAAAATCAAAAGCGCTGTGGATGAACCCGCCACTGAATCAGTCATTGCAGCAGAACCTGAACCAGTCAAATCCATAACTAAACAAAATTCATGCCCTTTTGTTCCTCTCCTTCCCCGCTGCATCATGTGCCCCAGTCGCTTGGCCAAATTGCCCAGCGTGGATGCCGCAAGGCGCAGAAGGTGCCCAGTGCCACTAAGCCACCGCTGGTGGAGCTCAAGCCTGTGACAGTGGAGATCATGGAGCAAAATGGAGCAATTGGGAATGCAAAGTTAATGCATCAAAGCTGAACCTAAAACAAACACCATAACTTTGGTGATGCCCAGAAACATGATGAAACATGTCTAGTCAAGCTTGGTGAGCAGCTTTGCAAGACCAGATGCTGCAACACGAAAAGAAAGGAACCAGGCCCATGTAATCGCACTTTGTGTGCTATGTATGCCTGTTTGATGGAGGAATGGTTGAGCCAACCACATCAGCATCATGCGCCCAGCAAGAAGCGTCACACCCTGAATGCCTTCATGTTGCGAGCCGACAAAGTAATGGTGCACAGTCAGAGCCATTGCCTCACAAGACCCGAGCAGAATCACTGTTCAGAAAGGGGTTGGCTAGGAAGCTAAAAGCAAATGAATGAGGGTTCTGTGTGTTTATCTTGCAATATGAAGCTGTCAAATTGCAGCAGTGGCATCACTTCCAGGCATCTGGCATTGCTCAAGATGGTCGTAGTGCCAACAAGCAGCAGCAGAAACCGTGCACCATACAGCCGTTCCAACCTCGATTCCAGCTGGCAGACCCAATCCTTCCACCCCGAGAAGTTCATTCACAATGGGCCATTGATTCACTATCAACTTTTTAGCCAAGCAACAAGGTCCCCCCAAACAGCAACAGGGCTGCATCCGACAGGATTCGGGCTGGCTGCTCCCCGGCACGCAGCAAAGAGGCCAGGAACAGCCGGTGGAACTCATGGACCTGTAAAAGTGCGGCACAATGAATTGGGTTTCTTGGCCCTGCAACGTGCAAAAATGTCGCTCTGCTTGATATACATGGACATCATTGAAAGAAAAAGTAAATTCCGTTGGGGTTAAAGGAAGTGACGAAGGCATGTGTGTACTCTGTGAATGTGCCTGCAGTGGCCAGGTGGCCGAGCAAGCAGCTAAACCTCATGGCTGCCAGCACCGGAAAACACTGGAAGTGATGCTGCCTCGAATTTCAAGGTCATTTCAGATAATATCTATGTAAGGTACATGCAAGGCCTGCACTACGTGCACCCGCAAAACATGCCTGGTCAAAAGCACGTACAGGTTTGGGCTCTGCATACATGCGCTTCCCATTGTGCTGAAACTCCAGCTAAAATCATATTGGCGCTTTAGACCCATTTAGGATAAGCACCATCAATTCTGTGCGCCCAGAATTGTGTTACAGGTTTTTATCCAGGCATAAATGACTGATCCACTTCACCAAGGGACGCTTTGTGAATTGCTCCAACTTTTCTTGCAGCTCCTCGAGGGAATTGGACCACTGCACCTACCAGAAGTTTCATGCTGGAAAGTGGGAAGGTCACAGCACAACTACTCGTATGACATGAATACCAATGCGCCGCCAAGCCCAGAAAGAAAGCCAACCACACTCGCTTTCCTTTCCAACAGCCACCTAACTTCCCAGACAGGGTCAGCCTCGACAATTTCATGCACATGACTCATCTTTGGAAACGAATCACTAGTGATGCATAAAAACTATTCCTAGAAAAATGTACGGAAACAGTAAAATCATGCACAGTGAAGAACGAATGTTTGGAGACTGGCGACTGGCACCCCCAAATCTGTGCGGGTGCGATCTCTATTGAAATTAAGAACCCAGTCCCTCATCAAGCTTCAATGCATCCTTTCCTAACATGTTGTCCGCGGTTGTTGTCCCTGACCTGTTGCCACAAGACCGCTGCCGCCATAGTAGCAGCACTTGAAGCCAAGAACAGTGACAACGAGGCCCAGGGAGTGCGACGGTCTTCGGGATAAGCGAAGAGTTGCAAAGAACTGGCGCTATTCTGCCAGTCCTGCGAGGCTTTGGTGCAACCCGGGAACCAAAAACGAAACCATCAAAGGGAAGAATTGCTCATTGGGTTGCATCCCACCAAAAGCTGAGGATAAATAGCCAGGGGGAGCAAGGCTAGCACTCCAATGCTACAAGCCTAGATTGAAACGACACAAACCAAAGTGACTGGATGGTGAAAAAAGGCTTCCGACCTGAAATGGATTGCTAGGTTCCTTCTCCAGCAAAATGATTTTGATACATAAACACACATAAGCAGGCCCAAACACATTTTTGAAACCCAACCCCGAGCAATCAATCGAACCAAACCAGCCTAATGTTGGTTGGTTCAACTCTTTCGAGAGGAGGTTTCTTAGCATGGCCTCAACTGGCGCGTCCTGCCGTTCCCACACAGCACTTTGTCTGTTCGAAGGTTTGGGCGCAGCTTTTTGGGGCTCCTGAAGTCACCGGCATCGGCATCAACAGGACTGGCCAGAAGGATGTCTCCCTTGAGCAGTGGAGCGAAGTACAAGTCATGTTGCTGCAATGCCTATTCCGATGTTAGAAGGAATGTTGAAGGTGTACCCTCTGTATCCAAATGCTTGTTGTGAAATCATCAGAAATCATGATGCTGACTAATGTGTAGTTTGGATTGCGCAAACGAAGCACACGCTGACATCTCCAACAGCTTGGCGTAATTGTTTCTCAGCTCCAAGTTTTCACTCAACTTGAAGGACTGGAGGCCTGTATCATTGCTCAATTATTGGAAATTGAAGCATGGATAGCGGGTTGGGCTGCCCACACTTGCTAGAGCGGGTTGGAAGGAGTTGGATTGGATTTGATTGGGCTGGAACCCTGCTGTATTTGCTTGAAAACATTGGAAGCTTGAACCCTTGGAACGAGCAAACTTCTCTTAGATTCCTGCGATACCTGCCGCAAAAGCTTTGCTAGACATCTATCACCCAGCACTGATCACCAATCGCATCGTCACCTCTCTTTTGATATGATCCAGCCACTAGTAAGTCATCTGCTATCCAGCAGCATTTCCACGGTCCTCCGCAGGTCTCGGACGGTTGCGCCGGGCTTCAAGCTCCTGAAGCGGTTCCTTTTCAGCATCTCAACTACAACTTGCAGCTGCCCAGCTGTTGCAAAATTGTCCCCTGAGATGGCTGTTGTGTGTTTCAAGTTTTCTCTCAAAATGCGCTTGCTGAACACATCAACTTATTTCAGGTTTGAAAGTTCTTAGCGGGAGCTCTTGTTGATGGACATCTCCTGGACCTTTTACCACCAAACCAGAAAGCCCAGCATAGTCTCCTTGTTCCACCATTCGTCGGTAGATGCGCCTCTGAAAATTGTGTCCATAGCAGGCCAAACCAGGTCATCCAGCTGATAGCTGGGTATAAGATTGTTCTGGATTCATTCCACTGTTGGGACTGCCGCAGTTATTGGGAAGATGCAAGAACCAACCCTTGTGAGCACACGCTCTAAGCTGCTTCCAAGCCATCTTCCAAGTTGCCTCTCCACGCAAGCTGCCAGCATCGACCCGTGGAGCACCTCAAAAAGAACGCAGTGTGAATCGTGCAGTGCTGTGGATGGGACAAATTTTGCCGTTGTGGGTTACTCCTGAAGAAACTAAGGTTTTTTTCTGTGGAGTTCGAGAAGATCAATTGGACATAGTCACTGGTTCTGTTGGTCACCCAAGAAAACGACAATCAAACCTGCAACCAAACGACAGCCTTCCTTGCCGCAGCAGCATCATGGCATCTTGGATTGGGCCCCTGCTGGATTGATGCCCATGTTGCTTCCCCTCTGATTAGTTCTGTGCCATGAAAGACGGAATCATCATCCCATATCTCATTGATCTCACGTCTGCAGTGGTTGGCTTCATGAGGGCTTGTCGGCTATGTGTTTCTCTGGCTGCACATACCTGCAAACCCTAAAAATTCAGCTCAATGCACAAGTGACACATTGAATTGGTAGATCCATTCAGTGACAACCATGGTTGGAAGTTTTCACTGCCTCTTCTTGCTTCTCAGCTTGAAAGCCAAAACACAGAAAACATGGTGGAGTCTAAATTGGCATGGTTTACTTCTTGTCGAGCAGCTGCACCTTCTGGAAAAAGTTTGGCGAGAGGGGACAACGCAGTCATTCCCGTTCCAAAAGCTTGACACCATTGATATTCCGACGGTCGTGAGACAAAACCAGGACTAGCAGTACTAAATTCATTGCTTTTTTGGCTGCGACTTCGGCCGCTCTTTTTGAATCTATGCCAAATGAACGGCGATCACGATATGGCTCCAATACTCATCCATCGTTGATGAGGCCATCGCGGTATCCCTCGGCAGAAAGGATGGTTCTTTGGCAGGGCTAGCTTTGCCAAAATGCACAAACAAAACCTTCATTCTAGCAACTACAAGTAGTTGGAAACTAATCATTCTATCGTTCTAAACCCAATCATTCTATCATTCTAAAGGGCTCTGCTTTTTGCAAAGCCAGAAGCACTCCTACCCTGGTGTTGAAGCGATAAGCCATGGGGATCATCCAGCTGTCTTCAAACAGACCTCCTCCAGGTGGTTTCACTCGATTCCAACAATTTCAATCCATCAAGGGGTTGAAAGTTGAAGGTTTGAAACGACCAGATTAACATGATATTGATTGTAAAGAATCATAAGATTCTATTGACCATGATTGAATCACTATGTATCCAGAATCTCCCATGCAACCAGTCATTACATCATGGTTTCGACCTATCCTCACCTCATTCCCAAGAGGTCACCGTCACCGTCCTGAGACTGTGGCTCGCTGGCACCGCTGGAGCAGTAGACAATGCTTCCAACCTGAGATCTTTCAGACTGCGCGAAGACGTAAGTTCCCCGAGGAAGAAACGAATTCATTTCTGGTTATTGCTGGAAAAAGAATCAGTAATGAACCTCCAAAAGATCTGCCGGCATCCTTTTTGAATGGAACAGATCAGAATAGATCCCAAACTATCTTCAGACAAGCAACTCTGGAAGCTTTCTCTAAGGCACCTGGTGGGGTTTTGCCACTGGAAATCCTTGATGATCTGAGGCACTACTTTTTGCAGAGTTACAGCATTCCATTTCCAAATGGGACTGGCTTAAGCTGCTTAAAAAGATGCGGCCACACCTTGCACAAGGCACAATGCCCAGTACTCAGTGGTCAATGGCAGCAGAAAGGATACCACCAAATAGCCTTGGCTGCTTCGCCCAACTTTTGATGTTGAGATCTAGGGCACCAGCTTCAAAGATCGAAAGAGATCCAAAACTGCAAAATGAAGAGATACCACGACTCTGCCGTTTAATCATTACCTTTATACTTTTTCCAAAATGTTGAATCTCTTTTGACCTTGATCATGCTGACTTTTAAGGATACAAAGCACTTGGGATTTGAAGAAACCGAACATGTGGAGTGCAATCATCAAGGAGCCGTTGCGCGAAGTCACAATGGCCTTGGACGATCTCTGTCAGTACAGTCAGTCGGAAAACTCGTTCCTCACTAAAAATAATCCCTAGCATGCTGCATGCCGCCAGGGCTCTCCCAGTGTGATGGCTCTTTCGTAGCCCTTCAAACTCGGCTTGTACCAACCTTGCAGCAGCTAGGTGTGCAGGGATACAATGAGCTCGTGGCAAGCAATGCCAAAACAGGTTTGTGTTGCGGGACCCGTGAATGCTGTGACCCATCATGACCAGGGATACGATTTCAAAAACATGGGAAAACCCCACAGTCGAATTCTGAATCTCAAAATGGGTCTCACTAAACCACTTCACTCGCCCTTGTGACCTGCAAAATTCATCCAAGCAACGTCCAAATTGACCCCGCTGGTGCTTCAAGTACCGTTCAAATCCTTAGCGCTTCAGGTGGCAAATTCCACAGTCGGATGTGTACTGTGATGCTTTGTGTAAAAATGCAAAACATATGAACTATCGTTAAGTCAACCCAGTGAGAAACACCTGCACTTTAAAGAATGGACACCTATTGATGACCGGCGATGAAGGACACATGTGCCACATCGGTCAAGCACTGCTTCAGTAGGATACAGTGAATCCGAAAATTGCAGCCCTGACAAGGGCCCTGACGGATTCGGACATTCAACGACACGCAGTTGAAGCGGATGCCGCTTTCAGCCTCAGACTGAAAGGCTGCTCTTCTAGAGGACACGTCCCTTAAATGATCTTCGGCTGGATTTACATTATTTCAAGCTTCAAAAATCACTGGTAGCTTTGAAGGGTCAGCAAGTTGATCAAAGCGCAATGTATCCGAACCCAAAGTGAAAAATCTAAGACCGTGCTTCAAGGTCGTAGGCTCTTGGATCGCGGGGCATCAAACAAGGAAGATAATTTGGCCGGCTTCACATCTAAAGTTAACCACCCAAGATCACAACAATCCATGCAGACTCAAACTTTCATTTTCTTGAATCTTCCTCCCTTTGAAACCGACAACACGGCTAATCTGTGATACTCTTCAAATAAGCGTCCCATATCTCATTTCCTTCATCCAACATGGCCAACATCGTCACCCACGAAACCATGACCAGAAAGAGCTTGCGGTTTACCAATCATTTGCAAGCTGTATCAGTTGGTGGTGTCATAATGAATTCATAGATGCAAGAATCATCATCCATGGTTCAGTTGGCTTCTATCTATCCATCCATTGGACAAAATTCTCCAAAGTAATGGCCAACATTTTTTTTGCGTATCATCATCCCCTTCCGGGAATCAAACATGGCCTTTAAAATCATCATTTCTAGATATTTCTAGATGATTTTCCATATTAAGACCTTCATGTATGGGAGATTTCCAATTTCCATGTGTGACTACTAGAGGGGAAATCTCACAAAAATATCATATTTCTTGGCTAAATCCCATTAAATCACCATGGGTGAAATCTCATCAAGTCACCATTCTGTACCGTTTTTCTATGACTTTCCCAGCCATCCGAAATCACCAGGGCGCCATGTTCCGCAGCTCAGTGTGTAGGTCGCCCCGGTGCAACACCGTGACTTTCTCCTCGAGACCTGGTGATTGGATGTTTGGAAAGGACCAACTTGGAAAACTATCAACATGGCAACCTGGACCGGTATTCGAGTTGGACATGCACCAGGTAAAATGCGGTTCACAGGGGAACCTCGAAATACTGGCCTCATGGATGCCGACTCACTTTTCTATCCTGGTGGTGGCAGTTGAAATACCTAAGACAATAAGAATCACCAACCAGGATAGGGAGTTGAACCACAAAGATGCGGAATCTCAAAAAATGGCAAAGGACAGAATCAGCATCTTTTTTGGCAGCCCCATCGGACAAAAAGGTTAAGATACTTGTTATGATTTCAAAGAAACAGCAAAATACCAGTCCATCACAATCTACCTGTGCGTGGACTGAATGAAATATCAGGTTTTTTTCTTATCTCGACGCATCAGCAATTTCTCATACCAGAATTACATCCCTTTCCAGCCAAGTGACCATTCAACGCTGCATTCTCCCGGCACAACTTGGCCAAACCCAAGGAGTCCTCCAACAGCACCACCTCCTGGGATGGAGGTTGCGGGTCATTCCAGTTCCGGAGGATCACCATTTTGATGACTTGACTAACCCTGTTCTGATCATTGTCTCATGATTGGAATGAAACCTAACCATCAACTAACCATCAACTAACCATCAACATCATCAAGCACTGATATGTCATAGCCGTCATAGCCGTCACCTGCGCGCCAGCTGCAGCGCAACGGATGCCCCACTGGCCACACTGGGCCCAGGCGTCCAAGACGGTGCCGGCGCCAAAGGCTTCTGCCAACGGGGCACGCAGCGCCTCCAGGCTGTAGTTCCAATGTCCTGCGAAAGGAAGAAATGTCCTGATGGAAGAGATTGACGAGAAATGCTTTTTTTTGAAATCAATCCAGAGATATTTGCATTTCTTTTGAAATAAATCCACCAAGTAACAAGCACAACGGTCCAAAAACGAAGCTGAATGATTGGGGTAAACCAAACGCCATGACATATTTGATCCGGAACAGTGGGGGCAAAGCGACAGTCCTGGCGTCAATACACGAGCTCAAGGATCCCGTGAAAAACCAATTCCAGCACTCTCTCGGCAAACCCCATTCCACAGCGATACATTCATTTCATTTGTGGATCAGACCTGGTACCCTGGTGAACGTGAACCTAGCTGAGTACTCGCTGGTATAGCCAAATCTTCATCCCCTCAAAATGATGGAGATATAATGAAAATCAGCAGTGTTGACCCATACACATCGAACTGTTGACCAATTCACAGTCCTGGCACTAAACCCTGCAGGACATCCACATCAAAGGAGGCCAAAGGTTCCACCACGCGGACCTGTGGGGATTCACAAAGATCCAGTTCTCACAACATTGGAATGGACCAATGGAGCTACCTCAAGGTGGAGTGGTAACCCAGGAAATGGATGGAAATCGCATCTGATTTTTCTAAACTGTCCAACATAGACATGTCCATTCACAAGACAAGCTTTCCAAGTCCTCAACCCACCAGGACCTTGGAAGCATCGCCACGAGTGATGCTGGTGCTGAACTCGGAGCCCTCCTGGGCCCACTTTTCCTTCTTGGCGGTCATCCGATGCACTGTCCTGGGATGGGCTATGCGCTTGGATCTCTCTAGCCGTTTGTTCTTGGTTTGGACACCTGCCAAAATCCCGAGTTGCACAACTAAAGTGTTTTGGACACACAGCCGATTATGGAATCCCAAACCCGCATTCTTGGGATGATCATTTCTGTTAGGAACTGGTCAACAACCGTGACTAGGAAGTCCCTCACTTCTAGGGCCATTCCCTAGAACCTTCTTATGAGCATGTTCGTCAGATAAGGTGGCCGAACCCCTTTTCCCCACGCTTATTGCTTGAACCTCAATCTTCATTGGTGGATAACTTCGATGTTTTTCAGTGAAGAACAATGTTCTTGTGTGTTGAACCACAAGTGTTCCTACCCGGATTCTTGGTTGAACACTGCATGCGGTCCAAACTTTGTCGTTGCAGCTCCCGATTTCCCCACAGTTCTGGTCAACCATGCTGATCCTATCCTAAACCCAGTAGCAGCTGCTTCAACTTGCCGATCCAACGCGTCAGTTCCTCCTGTTGAAAGCCGCTGGCAATGCTGGCAACTGCCAAGGTGCCACAGGGCAACGGACCAACTGGCTATCCTCAATAGCTATACAATAGCTATATAACATCTACATATGTATATATCTATATCTGGGTCTGTGCGAGGATCATGACTTTGGATGTGGATACAACATCTCAAAGGGAAGTGAACTCATTTGTACCTCTATTTTCACTGCTTTGCAAGGGGCAGGAAGGTTTCTGGACACACATGCCATGCATTGCGGGGAACGCCCACTGCAACAAACCCCAAACACACTGTAATTTGGTCCATAGGATGACGGGAAACTTTTGGAAGAACCTCCCCTTCTATGGTTTGGTCAAAACCCATGTTTTTCTGCTTTGCAACTTAAACCCAATCCAAAAAATAAGGTTTGCATCCCCATTTCCACCTGCCCCAGTTGCACTGCCCTGCAAGCGTCCTGCACCAAGAGTTCCAACTTCACCGAACCAACGACTTCGAAGGTCACCACAGCGCTGGATCCGAAACGGTCCACCAGGACACCTGCCATGGGAATACTCTGGGAATGTCATGGGAATGCCATGGGTTGGGATGGGTGGAATGGGTGGACACTGAGTAGAATGGACTTGATCTTATGATGTTTTTTTTCTGTTTCTGGTTGATTTCCGAAGGAGATACGAAGGATCACATCAGGATCCGCACGACCCGACCCAATCCGGCAATCCACCCTTTTTCACGGCAATAAAGAGCACCACTTCCATCCTCATCAAGAGATGTCCAGAAAACATCAAGGATTAAATGGATAACAACATCTGAAGGCCCCGAACATCCACCAATCCAGTTATTAGTATCATTAAGTTTCCAAGAAACAACCTATAGGCCCATAGGGAGCCCAACCTGGCAAGCCATCTTGATCTCCATTGAAGGCCCTGCAATATGCAGCATCTCCGCCGTGTCGCCGCTGGCGCTGCGCGAAGGCGGACTTCAACCGCGCAGACAGAAGCTCCTGGCCGTTGTCAGTTGGTATCCCAGATGGCGGGTACGATTTGCTGGTTAAATATTAATCATGAATCATATCCATAATCTTGTTGGTGAAATACTAATTAATCTTGTTGGTGAAATACTGAAATACTAATCTTCTCCACATAGGTGGATTGAATCTCCAGATCATTTCCCAAAAGATGGAGCCAAAATCTGTCCTGCGTGACCTCTGTACCGCTGGCCACACCCTCCATACGACGTAGCACGATGGAAGCTTGCCTGGGCCATTGGTTTGGGAAATGGGGTAGCTTCACTGGACTTTAGCCAAAAAAACATGGATATGTTTGACAAGCGATGATTGATGCTTGATTCACGGGGGTTGAGTTCTACTTAATCAGTGGATAGCTATAGTGGTGATATCCCAACTTTTTTTGGGTTATAACTATGATTAGACCTCTTCACAACCCCAACTGCAGCCCCAATACTTGGGGTCCAGTTGGGAGGCCGGAAATCATCATCCAAACCAGTTTCAAGGCAGGTCAGGTTGAGATCGTGCCACTTTCCATGCCAGATCTGATACTGGGAGCCAGCTGGAACAAGCATCAAAGTGCACAACTTGGGCGATATTTCCAGCCACCTTCATTGAACTTGAGACTTTTGGTGCTAAATGTGCTAAGAACATGTGGTTTGTTCAGTTTCTTCCCAGCCTGTTGAGGATGCCAACTCCCATGGGGCGTCCATCGTGGCCTGAAATGTCTACCTCGGTGACACCGGGAGGTTCTGTGAATCTGAACTACCTGGTAACATATATTGATATAGGTAGTTATAAATATCAACATATAGGTAAAACATATACCTTCCAGTCAATTGATGTAGACCTTGAACCTAGACAATTTTTTGGGTGGAAACTCATCTTCCAACCCCTCGTTTGCATGTTTTTCTGTTACGCGGGGCGATGGCAATTGCCATCAGTTTTACCAGTGAGACTCGCAACCCTATCATGAAAACCTAAGACTTTGACAGTCTCAGCTGGAAATCATGATGTGCTGAAACCAATGTATCTGGACACAAGAAAATAAGAGGGGGGGCAACCCATCCTAAAAACACAAAAATGGCGTTGGGATGATTTCTCACAAAAGGGGATGGAAAGAAAAGAGTAACGAACAATACCACAAACCATCATGATTTTCAATCTCCATCTTGAAGAGCTCTATCCTGATTCTGACTACATCTCATATCCATTATCTCCTGCTTCAACTCATTTTGCTGGTGGCTCATCCCAGTTGGCAAGTGGGTTAGTTCATGTTAATTCACTAGCCAATCATAGCTGGACAAAGTCTCCTACTGAACTAATTGGGGTTCTAACCCACTAACTGAAATGAACCATCAATTGGAGGTTTCCGGAAATGGGGGTACCCCTAAATCATCCATTTATAGATGGAATTTCCACTACAACCCATCCAGCTATTGTAGTCCCCCCATTTCTGGAAGCCTCCAATTCTTGAAGCGCCATGGCACCAGCGTCCCGGCGGCCACGCCATTCAGCTGGGAGATGTTCTTCACTTCGTCGTCGTAGATCCAGGGATGGCCCATGTCCAACAGCAACTGCCGGGGAAGCTCCTGCGGTTCATCCGAGTTGCCGCTGTCTGGTCTTCATGGTCAAGTTGCGTTCAAAACGTCTGGCCAATTCATTGCGAAACTGCTGCATGAGCCAATTCTCTTACAAATAACACGGAATTTGTCGGAATTGAGTTCCCCCCAAAAATGGATGCTTCCCCAAATGCCCAAAACATCTGCTGATATGAGGTCTTAGAATTTTGACCTAGACCCATCATCATCACCGATGATATTCCCATATCTACCTGTTGATGCATCTGTTGGTGCAACTCCCATTTCATTACTTTTGCAGATGTGTCGCCCCCTGTGTTGGATAGTCCAAAACATATCATACCTTGCAATTGGTGAGATGCTCACCCACAGACAGCAACTATTTTGATGGCATCATGGCAAAATCAAGGTCTCAGAGTTCTGATTCATAGCTGCTTCAATAACAATTCTTCATTGGTTAAATCTCATGCAAGTGATACCCTCCCGTAGTTTAACATAGCTATGGAAAATGGTCCTTTGACAAATGACTTACATTGATTTACCTTTGAAACGTGGTGTTTTCCTATGGCTATGTTAAATTAATGGAGGTTATTTCCCAATTTGAACAACTCCTCCGCGGTTGGTCGTCCTCTTTCAACTGTGCAACCGGCCGCGGGGCTGCAGCACCTGAGCCATGTGGACCATCACCAAGAGTTATTGAGTATAGACACGCATCTGTCCGTATGTATGTATGTACGTACGTATGTATCTGTATCTGTATCTATATCCATATCCATATCCATATCTATACCCATATCTACCTATCTATGTCTGATTCTGTGCGTGTGTGCAGAAAATATGCATTTCTATATTCATGTGGGTCATGGCCGGTATTCATAGATATGAATGTCACTAGACACGTCTACACAAATCAATATGCGGCAAAATAAACTGATGGTGATGATTATGATGGTGGTGATGGTCGTTTTGGGTACTATGAGGCTTGAACTGGTTGATTGAAGTTGATTGGGCAGCCTCTCCGATCAAAAATCAAATTAAACCAAGATTGTCTACATCACTTTGTGTATAACAAATACAGATAGATTGTCAGCAGGCAACTAGCTGCGGTTAGTCTATGCATGGGTTACCTCTACAACTCATTTTGGGTTGACCTGGTGCTTCAATTTCTTTCTTTTTGCAACAAACTTCACTGATTGCACCGCCAAGTGTCGTGTTGCCATATTGCGAAGCCATGTCCTGCAAAACATGATCCACCACAGCTCGATGTGGCGCTCTCCGATCACAGCTACCAGCACATTTCAATAGGGCAGATGGAAAAGGCAAAGGACTCAGAGCAGTTCTGCCTACGATATTCCATCCCAAAATGCCCAGTTCTATCAGCTTTTCTATCTCCACTTTGGTAGGATCTTCCTTTCTAAACCATCCATTTGGCGTTTTTCCATGACTATGGAAACCCCTAGATACATCCTCGTGAAGCCGTTCCATGGCTTCAGCCGGCAGCACATGACTCCATGGCCCAGCTACGAAATCATGGCTGAGATCACCATGGGCAGATCTGCTGTAGATTGGTCTGTTGAATCGTGATGAAAGTGATGAAATCCTCAGATTGTGACAGGTTGCAACTGGTTGCAACTGGTTGTAACTGGGGCAGACTTTAGCGTCGGTCAATCTCTGTTTGATTTGCAACACACAAAAAGCCGGCGCTGACTTAGGCATCCCAAACATTTGTCGTTTCGCCTACTTCAGCATGGGAAACTTTTGGACGGAGCAATTTTTGGACGCATCCTTTTGTCGATCTCAATTGGTTTGATTTTAGGTGTGGTCTTTGAATATTCTGCTTACCGTGTCACATGTCAGATTAGTTCCACCCTTTGAGGTCGTCGATTTCGGATCTCATGACGTCGCGTTGGCGGCCTTATCTTTGAAGGCTCAAGCCTGGGGTTGGGCAAAATACGCCGGTGTAACCAGTATGTATAAAAAATTTACCAACTAGGGCTCACTAGCCTGCAATGAGTATTAGATTGGCCAGTGGTTAAGCCATTCCAAAAATGCCCAATGGGGGTTCATCCCAGGGGACCGCATCATGGAGGAACTGCTATCCTCCAGACGGCAGCCTCCACAATATGGCAGTGATTTTTCAACCCGTCCAAGTTGGTTGAGGATAAGATGGCTGGCATACCTGTTGCTTTTCTCACCATCCATTTCAAAATAACATAATGGGCCTCATCTTTCAAACTGGACATGAAAATCCAACCAGCATCAAAATCATGTTCCCACCCCCTGCATTCTTCTGGCAGGTCTGAAATCCATCTTTCCTTTAAAACCTCAAAGCAAATCTTACATACCCTGACCCGAAAATCTCCCTTGTAGCTCGGTAATTGACCTTTCCCCCCCCACAGTTCATCACAAACAATGAAGTTCATTCCTCTCCCGCAATCAAACATGGCAATCGGAAATGCACTATCAATGGAGGTTTATAGCTAGGAAATTCACCTATACAGTATATAAATACGGGATTTTCCATTACCAACCCAGCCCTACCCAGATTTCCTGGGGTCCAACAAAACCGGTCGTTGAGGCGCCCCTTTTCTGGCCAGGAGGTCCTGACAGTCGTCAGCCTGCTCTGCTGCCAGCTAAGATGGCCGAATCGGAGTGTGGTCAGCCGCAACGATTGAGCCATCACGAAAGCCATCAGGAAATTAGAACTTTATGAGGGACATAACTATAGTTGACAGGGATATAGATATAGCTGATGTGGATATAACTATACTATAGTTAATGGGGGTTATCAACCAACTGAGAACCGGGGGGCATCACATTATGATGATTTTGACATTTTCAACCCTGGTGTTTCAACGTTCCTCGGATGCATGGGATAATTGGCATCAAAAGGAACACCATGGTTCTGGAGAGGCAACAGCAAGTATGGTCATCACACTTTAAGGGGTTTCAACAGCGGCCTGAAAGCAATTACGAGTCAAGAACCGATCAACCAATGATGACCACATCAGATTCAACCACATGACGAGACTTCCGGTATCTCATCAGCTCTGTTCGAACATTTCACATGAATTCTGAATCATTAGCTGCTCAGAGTTGAGTAATTGGAGTGAAGGTGATGTCAGTCACAATCGGCAGGTGATCTGACACACTGCCTCAGGAGATCGGGTGATCCCAGGGCCCACACGGCCCAAAAGGTCACAGGGGTGACTTCCACTGTCTGGTTCTTATGGATGGAGAGGTGTGGGACATCTTTCCAGTGTACATTGCAATAGTTAAGTCTGCAACCAGGATAGATTAGGATAAATGATTGATGGTGTTCGTCAAAGAAGACATTGTCAGAATCTCAGTGTTTCCAAAGGATGGTCAAGGACTTTCCAACTGTATATCACGTTTGGTTTCGCAACCCGAACGTCGTGCACATCTTGCTAAGCTCTTGCTGGCTACCACTGTCAAACAAATCTGCTCTGAGAAGCTCCCCTTGGTGCCGACATCCACAACTTTGAGCTGCTACGTCCCATTTTGGGATATGCATTATGTATCCCTATTTCATCCCCATCATATTCCCATACCTTCCCTTTCATTTTCCACAGTCTATCAATCATTTTGGATGATTTGTGGGGATTCATGTTTTTTTCTCTCCCCAACCAACAGAAACTTCCCCACTAAGCCAAGTAGTATAATCCCCCATGATAACCCATCAACAAGGGTATTTTGTTCATGTCTCATCTGTTTATCATAAATCCATTCTAGATGCTCCTATCCCAAACAAATCCCATAAATTGGTGACATTCCACATGGGGGTTTCCTAAAATGGGGGTACCCCCAAATCATCCATTGATCGGATTTTCCACGATAAAAACCATCCAGCTATTTGGGCTAGCACCATAGGAAATCCCCAGATATTCCATGAATTGATCCAGTTTCCATGGCGCGTCCCCTTGGCTCAAGTGGCTATTGACAATGTACACCCCATCGACACCCACGCGCCGCTTGGCGCTGGATCGAACGTAGGGATAATCCACCGTGGTGCCCGTCCAATGCGTAAAGGGCGGCGCCTAGCGAGATCTGAGAAATGCTGGGGACATGGGGAGGTAAAGAAATGTTCCACACACACACACGTATATGTCAATAAATAACACTTTAAATATCAATACATATATATATATATATACATGACATATATATATATATATATCTGATATGTGATATATGTATGTATATATATATATATACATATACATATTGATGTATACATATCATGATTTATGTACACATGCTATACGCGGTCTTAAGGTCGTGCAACTCCCTGATGGGATCTACTGGGGCAGGTCTTTGTGATTCTTTGCTGAGCCCCAAAGATTCGGCACCGTTCATCCCAAGTGTGGCTTCGCGGAAGTAACATTGAAATCAGTAGACCACAGAGAATCACAGTTTGGATGGTTACATCCCTACTTATTGACATTTACTGTTATACATATTTCCATTGCAGAGCCACAGCAACAGCTCATCTGTGACAACCAGAAGGCCTTGCTGACGGGCCAATTCCGTTTCTTCGCAATGTCATAGGCACCTTGGGACCCACTTTTCTGTTGCGAGCCGTCACATTCTGAGTCTATGGAATAACCACCTGAAATTTCACATGGATGTCCCAAATCATGGAGCACAAAAACAAGTCCCTCAAGTTGAACCAGCAATCTTTTGAGGTTACACGACCTTTTTCTTTTTTCGGTACCATCAGTTCAGACAAACACGCTGCAGTCGCATCATATCCTCTTTTTGCAAACTGTGCCAAAATGAAACAGCCATGGTAAGGGAACGTCATGGACATGTAAGCTGCACAACTCCTTCGACAAGTTGTTAAAAACCCAACTCCAACCACTGAATGTCCGTGTCAGTTGCAACTCTTGGAACAAACAAATCCCACCGCGATTACCAAACGCATACATCATCAAAATGGGGGACATAACAAAAAACCCAAAGCCTAGCCTGGTTGGGGTTCCCATTAAGGATACTCTTCAGTAACCATGGCCATTGCTAGCTGGCCAATACCCGAACTAAATGGAGGTTTTGGCGGGAAAACCATCTATGAATGGGGGGGTTTCAATTGCCATGTTTGACTACCGGAGGGTAAACCTAAGTAGGGGAAGAAAACATCTCCTTGAAACCACCCTTCAGCATTCTACCACTCAACTTGCCTCACAAATGGGGTTTCTGGGACGATGTCAATTTTGCATTTGACATCCACTGTCACAATTGTCATGCTTTAAAGACCATAATTTCCTGCCTTTATCATACCTTTCCTGCGGGGTGCGAAGAGCCATATTCTGATAATCCTCTACTCTGTTTCACCAGTATCCACATGTATTCATGAACCAGTTTTGAGGAAGATCAGCATTCTCACCTCCTGCAATGATTGGTTTCCTACTAATGATCAATTAAACATGGGTTATCATAAATCCCCGGTAAATAGGCCCCCCTTCCTCCCTCCTCGGGTAAACATGTGGAACATCCAGCTTTTCGAGGCAAACCCAAGCGTAAGAGGCTTTTCTTCTGCTGGATTTTCGAACAAACCAAGTAGGATTACCAAAGGGTACAGCTGAGCCATAAAAAATACCCTATTATGCGTCACAATGATGATAATGATAATAATGATGATAATAATAATAAAACAGCATTAATAGTAATAAGAATAACCATAGTAATAATAGAACAATAGTAGTAAGATAACAATAATAACAATAAAAACAATGATAATAACAAAAATAATAACGGTAAAAACAAGAACCCCCCATTCATCACTAATTCTTTAACCATCATTTTTTCAATCACCAATCCAGCGGGGTATTCTGTTGCCTCAGCTGATTCCACCGGTGGCACATCTGAAGCCCGCTTCTTCGAAGAGCTCCGCCACGCCATCCTCTTCGGGCTCGCCCACACCGAACACACCTGGCCCGGGGGACTGCTGCAGTCAGGGTGATGCAACACTAGAAATTGTGAAGGATGAAGATAATCCTCAGAATATTACATAATAGTTTCTTATTTTTTCATGAAGAACTATCAGAATGATTTTTTTTGGATGCCTATCCTATAGCTGTGGTAAGTACCACTTTATTTTCACAAGATCTGCACTCTGCTCATCCAATCAGGGGCATGGCCAGGGAAATGCAGCAGGATCAATTGGAGTCACATTGAATCATCCCAGCCTAGGTACGCAAAGATGCTGTCCACACAATAAGGTTCTTGTGTCCACAAAAGCACACCGCCGAACCAACATATCACCCAAACATAGACTTGTGCCAATCCAGCTTGAATTTCAAGGTCTTTGGTTCTCTTCGTTGTAATTCTTTTTGAAAACTATCCTTTGTGGATTGTTGCGCGCTTTCTTCCCCCATTTTTGAACATACTCTTCCAACGTCTGGGCCCCACCCGGCCTTTGGCAATCACTGCCCACTCCTCCTGGTCGTAGTCTTGACATCTGGCCTGGCGCGGTACATGGAGCGAAGCATTTCATCACAGGGGGTCTTGAGCATAGTGGCATATCCCCCATGTGTGCTGCTTGACCAAGATGAGAGGTGGGGGAGAAGTTTTGATTTACGGAAGAATGGACATCTAGAACGAAAACTGGCTGCCTACGGTAGAGCAATGTTAGCTGTGATAAAACAAGCTACCTGAAGAGACTACTTGGGAAGGAACATGTATGTCAATCAGTATTCGGCCGGCCATTCATCGGAAATTGACTAGCATCAACAGAAAAATCGAGAATGGACGGGATCATGACCATCTGGGGGTGCAGTTCCACTAATGAGTGCAGTATAGAACCATGGGGTTATATCCCAACTGAGGTTGGAATCCCGTAGTTATAGCCATCAATAACTCCAACTGCATGCCCAAGTTGAGCTGAGTCACAAAATTTCCAGATTTCCAACTTGACCCGTTGACCCAGTTCCTCAGCGATCCTGCCTGGTTGAAATCCGTGGCCACCAAGACAGGACCCACCGATGCCTCTGCCGCATGTTGCCTGGGCTGTTGGTCAGTTCTTCCCGTTGATAATAGGACCCATCTCATTCATATTGTTGGTTAATCGCATCCCAGTACATCCTGAATTGAATTCATAATTATCATGAACAAACTGGGTTGGAGCAACCTGGGTATATTGCTGCTTATATTCCATTCTATTCCGTTTTTTTTTACAATATTTTGTTGGTTCAACTCCCCTATTACCATCTGATTATTTAACAAAGCTCTGGAAAACGGTCCGTTTATGGAGGATCCAAATGACGATGCAGCTACTTTTTCTTTTCCTCACATTTTTATATATTTTTCCAGCTTCTTCAGGTGTTAACCTACCTTCTGTAAATCCCAAGAAACAGCATTCGATGGATGGGCATGCCTTGACTGTCCAACTCTGCAAATGCACGAACTTGCGCTCCTGCTGCAGAACTCCTGCATGGAATCTGCTGGAAACGGCGGTTTCGTAGTAATGCCCCCGAAGTGCAGCGAAAGTTGACAACCTGCAGGTAGTTGCCAAAGTCTGTCAATTCACCATGACTGTCGCAAGGCGCAGCGACCTGGTCCTGTGGACAAACGTGATCTGGCCAGTCAGCTGGTGATCATCCATTCCGAGCGGCGTCTGGCACCGGCTTTATGACCAAAGTAATCTGACCACTTTGGTCATGTATAGTAATAGTTAATGGTTTAAGATGTGTTAAGAATTTGTTGACACTTGCTATTCCCAAGGATTATTCATGATTATCAACAAGTAATTAATGATTATTGATGGGAACACCCTCTGGTTTTCTTGGTTGCGATTTGGAATCTTGTTGATAGGCAATAAATTGTAAATCATCTAACTAAATGGGCCATGTTCCATAGCTTTATTAAATTATCACAGGGTGATAACCTATTCAACCCCCTTTTGCTTGGTTTTGTCAGTTGCATCCCCATTTATAGATGAGAAAACCCATTGGGGCTGGGTCAAATTGCATGTCAAAGAAAGCCTGTAAGATACCATGTTCGGGGCTGACCAACGTCCATCACTCCCAAGCTCTAAAAGGAGCTTGGCCAGGGCACTATCCCCATATCTCCTTGCTTCAACCCATCCCTTACAGGAAAAATATCACTCAAATTGCTTCATCATCCCCCGAAAAAAATTAGATGATAGAAACTACCAACAAACAGGACCCCCTACTTATAAGTTGGTTTTCCAACCCATCAACGGCATATCTTCCATAGTTGTAGCTACATCATCATGGACCAGGTGGCCTCGTAGTTCTTGTAAATTGTACTAAAATGCAGATAGACACAGAGAAAGAGAGAGAGAGAGATTTGGTAAACTAGCTACCGATATTAGCTCAAAGGCTGTTACATCATTCAGTGATATGAATTATTCTATAAAATAGATGTCTTGCTTCCAGTAAATTGACACTGTGACCCTGAAAAACTTCTCATTTTGAGTGGTTTCACTACTCTTCCAACTCCCAACTCGCTGCACAGTGCTGGTACTTCATGACAAAGGTGAATGCCATTTCTATGGGGTGATCGATCCAGTGCGGGAAAGCTTGGGCATGCAGTCTTGAGCATGCAGTCATTCAGGTGTTAACCTACCACAGGCTATATCCCCACTAATCTTCCTATCAATATTCCATTATATCCCTATGAATCTTCCATGTTTTCTACCTTCGTTGGTTCATTTCCTTTTTAAAACAAAATGTGGACCCGCATCTCCAGCGGACCCGCGGCCCAGGTACAGCAGGACTTTGGCCTCGGCTTGCCGTACGCCTTGCTTCGACTCGGCTCCAAGGGTGAAGTTCTGCGCGGAAACGGTGAAAGGGAGATGCCGAAGATTTTTGGGGAATTCTGAGTGACTTTTCTGGGGGGATTTGGGTAATTTTTTTTCTGGAGATTTCCGGTTTTAGTGGAACTATGCTCAGGTTTTCATGAAGATGCTGTGAAAAATGAGCCCTAAATGCATTGGTTTATCATCCCTGTTGAAATGGCCATTTGGACCGGACATTTGGAAAATAATGACGTATAGGAATACGTAGAAAAAAACATGATTTGCCTGAGATTCATGAGATTGAGATTGAATTTGGGTAAACATGGCATGAAATGTCACTCTCAGTGAAGGTAAGGTTCAAATCAGATTAAGGATCATCATCCAAATGCAATGTCAAGGAAGTGCGGAGCAGTCATGAACCAAAACCAAGCCGTCACCCAACACTACACATGTTGCTTCTCCTCGTTTAACTTAGGGATCTGTGGCTGTTCGCTATTCCTAATGGGGCTGCCACAGCCACCTCGCGCCCCACCCATGTACCCTGGCCTGATGATGAAAATGTGTGGCATAGACGGAGATAACCTAAGTGCATCATGAAGCGGCACCGCAGCAGAACATCTTGAAAGGTAAACCAACCAAACAACTGATATTGCTTTCCACCCCCCGATCTGTGTGAGTACTATCCAAGATTATCTTGTACCAGTCGGGTTTATCTTGGGTCTATACTCCATTGGGTCTACACAGAATTGATTTCCCCAGTCGTTTCAGTCTTACCTCCAGCGAGACAAACAGCGAGATCATCAAGACATGGCCTTCCCCACATGACCAAAACATGGGGCATCGATGTGCGCCGAAATGGGTTCCGTTTTTGGGGCTTGCACCATCAATTCTTTTTGCGGTACATCATTTTTGTTCTTGGAAATCTCGTTGAGCGTGCATCCCCAAATGATGGTGTGCCGACCCAGAATATCATGAAACATTTCCCAGCTTTGCTGGTCAACATCCACATATATGTATCCCATTCTTCTGGGGCAATTCACATGATCCCCGACCATTCACCAATCAGTTTAATATAATCTCTTGCTTGTATCCCCTGGTCAGTTCTTCCGGGTCACCCCTCATCTCGATGGTATGATCAAAAACCCGAAATATCTCCATCTAAACTCGTCAAATTATGATGATGTTGATCAATTTTGGATATCATCTTTGATATCACCCACACTTTTCGTAGATTCACAACGGAACATCCTCATTTTACCTCAAGCAAGGTCATTTTGGGATAGTTCCCCTTACCAACCATTATATAGATTCATTGACCCTCCGGCAATCAAAGATGGCAATCGGACATCCACTATAAATGGAGGTTTTAATGGAAAAAACACATCTATAAATGGTGGATTTTCCACTGCCACGTTTGATTGCTTGAGGGTAGATGTTTGGTTTTGCAACCATTTTTTTATTGTTGAACTCCTGGACTCACCGACCTCCCCGCCCCAGTGGCGTTGTCGTCCGAGGTGTCGTCTCTGGCACCGAAGTGGAGCACGGCACGCACCGCAGCCCGTTCCTCCTCCATGCGGAAGCGATAGGGATGCCTGGAGCGTGATTTAGCTAGTCACCATGGAGATTGAATTAATCAGAAGAATAGAACGGGATAGTACAATCATATACATATACGCAATATGTATATTCTATATATATATAATATATGTATATATATGCAGATATAGACAATATGTGTATAATATATCAATATGTGTATAATATATATATATATATATACACTGTATATTTAATAAATTGGGGACACAACATGTTTCATAGCCTTGCTACGATGGATATCCCCAAGATTATGATGATCCCATGAACCCACATATTATGAGCAATACTTGGACATTCAATGCAGATGATAGGAAGACGGTCAACACATATGAAGATCTAAAAAGAAGTCGGAAAAAAAAACAAAATTGTGTGATATTCGTCAAAAGGGGGGAACATTAATGATAGATGGTATCGAGTTTCTTAAAGGGGAGGAGATATGATAGATGGTTTTTTCAAGAATTGGTGATGTCACCGATGAATGACTTTGTTTTCCAACACCAGGGAAGGCCAAAGCTGTACACCCTAAAATACATAGATTTTTTGGCTGCATCACTTTCTAGCGTGTACCCACTTCTCATGTACTTTCAGAGGTTGAACTGGAGCACCTTTACCTTGACTTTGCCCACAAAAAGGATCAGAAAGGAGGGGTCAAAAAACACACATATCCTTGGAATCAACTACAATTTAGGGACCATTTGATCGGTCAGTTGATGGATCATTTCCGTGATTATGATCACATTTTTCTGAGAAAAATCTCCCATTCCACCATTATAGCTGGCTGGCCTTCATGAGAAGGAGATGTTTGAATCACCATCACAGGTTTTTCTCCGAGGACCACCACAGCGATTGAATATGGAGATATATGGAGTAAGGTCATCCATTTGGTTCCTTTCAAACCCCAATTTTCCATCATATTCCCATCATATTCCCATCATATTCCCATCATCTTCCCATCATCTTCCCATCATCTTCCCACTACATCCCTAAGCCCCACCTTCTGGGATGATCCCCCCCAAAAACCCAAGTGGCTGAATGTCCAGCTGAACATGCCTTGGCAAAGAAGAATCGTTTGGGTCAAAAATGAAAGGTTTGAGGAATTAAAGGCCATGAACATGTACAATTGGCAATATTGCTGGGGTGAAGAGAAAACTTACATCCAATTCCTTGTGATTTTCCTGGAACTGTCACTGTAACTTGTCCCTCCAATGCCGGGAAAGCGCCAATCAGATTGACACCAATATGAAAATCCCCAAATTATCAAGTTTTGCACCCCAAAAAGGTCAAGTACCGGTCAAAACTGGTAGTTCAATAGACCATATGCTTGGTTTTGATTTCCAGTAGATGGAACCAGGTCACCAAAGTGTCTTAGGAATTTTATGGTCTCACTGGCTGTGTTGGAGGGGTAATGACGATTTTGGATCTCCATTGACTTTCTCAATTATTCCACCAGCCATCTTCTCAACATTGGCCCACCTTCGAAGTCCAACCAAGAACAGTGGGGACCTGAATTTCAAATTGTCAACATGCCTGCAAATGAATCCATGAAAATCCGCTATTCAACAGTAAGAGTGCAAGAAAAACAAGTCATGGATATTTGCAATCCTCTCAACATATCTGCACACCGCATCAAAAATGGCAACAAACTTTCCCAGCAAGCGGCTGAAAGTCTCTCACATGAAGATTGGTACATAGCAAGGTTTGGCTGAAACACTCCGTTCGCAGCTGGGTGGTGTACCTGCAATGAGATCGGCCCGTGAAATTCATCTTGGACGTTGAGCAAAACGTGTCTTTTTTTGGATGCCTTTCTATAACTATAGACCTTTCCATTCAAAAAATACCAACATGTTGGCTCCAACAAACCCGGTCAATCTCACCATTCTCATCCCCCTTTCCACCATATTTTTTTGGGGCAAAACAAGGATTACCCAGAAAAAGTATCAATTTCAAGCTCAACATGCCCGGTTCAGCGTTGAGTTTCCACAGAAGTCCCGTGAAGTTTCCCAATCTACATCCATGCTTTTGCTGGCAACAAGAATCTCCCCATCATATGAGTTTACCTTACCCCAAAATCCATTCTTTAAGATTTCATGTTGCCCATACTTCAACTGCAATTTTACTGCTATCCCCGTTTCCAAACACATTCATATCAACTAGTCATCCCTTAAATCCCCATCTTTCCGCTCATTTCTGATGTTTCAATCACATCCCCCATATTTTTCCCATCCCAACTCCCATAAAATTTGTCCCATTTCCAACCCCCCAACCCCAACCCCCAACCCCAGCATCCCCGAGCCGAGTCCGTGGCGCACCCCATGCGTTTCAACGAACTCTCCAGGCGCCGCATCTCGCGCACGGGGAAGGTGGAGCGCCAGGGCTCCCACCACCAGCTCTGGGCGGGGCCGGTGGGCGCCTTGCGAAGGGATGGGGATAGGATGGGGGGATGGGTAGTTGCTATCAGGAAGAATCTTGGGAAAATGAGTATCAAATAAGTATCCATGATAATTATCAGTAATAACGATCCTTAATTGTAATATGATAGAATTCCACTATTGATGGTGATTATGAGAGAAAATGGATAATAATGGGGATGGATAACGATCTATAACTAGGAACACTAGGGAGAATCATAGGCTTTCCGCTACCAACAGGAATATCATGGGAAAGCAACTAAGTGGTTTATGCTTGGAGGATTGTCCCACTTGGTGGTGGATTATCCCATTTATAAATTGGTTATAATCCTGGATGGGGATGGGTATGATCTATCACAGATGGGAAAACCATGGGAAACGCACCGATTTCGGATGATTCCCATGGGCAAAACCATCATTTTTGGGTTTGGGGAATACGGTATACCTTACTATTGTAGTCATAGAAAAAAGGGAAAATTATGATACAGCACTGTTTTTTGTTGAGTAGTCTATTCTAAGACCAAGCCGGATGAATGGGGATGGGGTGGATGGGCGGGGAATTAGGGAATCGGATCTTCTGTTTTAATGGAAATTGGAGAATACATCGATATACCAAAAAAATTGGACAATGGGATGAGCGAGTTCTTTTGGGACATCTTAGTTTAGCGAAATTGGGGTCAGAAGAGTTATCTCCGAAAGAGACTTGGATTCTTTTGATTCTTGTTGGAGCTCATCAAGGATTCATTCAGGTAAACTTTCGCATGAAACATGCAGAAGGAACCGATTTCGGAAGTTTGACAAGGTGAAGGAGGGAAAGGACAATGATGAGGACGCAACTGGATATGACAGGAAGAACTTATTTTCTGTGGATTGAATCGACTGCAACCAGGAAATGGACACTTCGAACTTCGAACTTTGACCGGTATCACTGGGAAGTTGCATAAATAAAGATGGAAACTTAAGACACACACAGACTGACTTCAGCAACATCTTGCGCCTCTTGAAAGAGAAGGATGTCAGCTGTACTTCTCTCCTTGGTTCGCGAAATCTGTCGAATCACCGTGTCTCGAGAGTCTCAACGCCTGACTGGGAAAACACGGTGATATCAACAATGGTGACTGAAAGTTCCAACAATTGGCCGCTTACCAATGTTGAAATTTGACATTGCGAAAACATGGATTAGATACAGGTTCAATCGGATGAAATAGTCACCAACAGCAAATGATTCACTCCTTCCGGCTGAGATGATTCACTCCAGATGGTGCAATTTCAACCTCCACCCACTTCACGATTGACGTCTTGGTTACATACAGGTGCCCAAAAAGATGAGCCAAATAAAGCACCATGATAAAGTAGGGTATCTAAGTTTTGTGTATTTACACTCCTGTGTGTATACGCAGCTAATCTCGCAGTGCCTGCGAATGGGCGCATTTTTAGCTGGGCATGAACTATTCCTTCATCAGAACAGCTAAAACATCTTCCATGAACATCTACCATCCATCATTCGCTTTGATCAATAGGCCTCCCCACTTTCACCCCAACCATCCAGCAGCAATCCTTCAACATCATCTAATTTGGATGTATCACCATTTTAGTTGGTTAATATACCCAAATAATTGCTGGTTTGTGCGATTAGCCAATCAATCCACCATAAACAGAACATCTCCTCTTGCCACATAAAAAGCCAACATCCGTCATTTTCCCAACATCCAAAAAAAATTGCCATCATAACACATATATATATATATATGTATATATGTATATATATATATCATACATACATACATATATGACTCATATATGAACGTTTCCTAAGTCATTCTGGTAACCCCCAGTTCTCATCCATTTTTCGTGGATTTTCCATGAAACCCCATCCAGCAGCGTTCCAAGCCGCCACGATTTTCAGGATCTCCGTGGCTGTCTGCGGGGTTTGCCCATCGACGCCACATAAGCAGTTCAGATTCCACTGGATGATCCTGGATGGTGCTGATTTTAACCATCAAACAGTGGGAATTTCCATGGGTTTCAGTGGGATTTCATGAAGAAAATTGGGGGATTTCTCCAATTATATTGGGGCATGTGATGGGATGTAATGTGATATCACCAAGAGTATGTGGGATAATGTAGGGAGCAATAACCTATGTATCAATGGATATGAATTTCACCAACAATAGGGGATTGAGTCAACCATAATAGGGACATGATGTGGCATCAAACCATGAAAGAGGGATTCATCCATATGAGTTTGACCAGAAATGGGGTATGTACCACAAACATTGGGGTTTCTTGAAAGGATTCCAAAAGACTTGGGACACCCCTTGTTTCAACGCGGAACATCACGAGCGGTTTGGCGAAGCGATCTTCAAAGCAAATTGGGGGAGCAACAGCCACGTTGCAGGAGATGTTGCAGCACAATAACAAATGATGATGGGATATCAACCAACACATATGAAGCTATTGAAAAACAAATGTAAGACGGCACAATCCCTAAAAATATTAGGATATGATATAGCCGATGATGAAGGGAATGCTCATGTAGCCAATGATGAAGGGATGTACAAAAATTTTTGGTACCAACCCTTAAAACACAGTGTCTGCAGAAAGCAGCTTCCATATTCTAACATGACGGACCTCACTACTCCTCTCTGCATTTTTTTTGCTATTCCTCCAAATCTTTCTAAAACTTTGCCCATTCATGTTCCATGCACTCGGCTTCATCCAGCAAGAAAGACAATATAAGACAATTATCGATGGTTCAACTGCCATTTTTGATGATTCCTACCCACTAAATTTTTGCAACCGCGCTCAAACTTTATCCCTAAGGATGGGATGGTCGGTACCGGAAATTGCCAAAGGCATGGTTTCTGGAGCAATCTCGACTCACACTTGGAGGATCACCCCACGACTCGCGTTTGGTAACCAAGTCATAGGGCTTGTCAAATCACCAAAGGATATGAAAGCCAATTGCTAATCATCACTCTAATTTCTAGTCCAAGTTTTCAGGCTACATAGCAAACTGTGAAATACCCAGGTGGTAAATCCTATTTAACATCATTAAACCCCATGAAATTCCATAGAATTCCATATATTGTCCCATGATTCTCCCATCATTTGGGGCTGGTTCTCCCTTGAAAAAACCCAGCTTTGCTCCGCCGCTCCTCAGCATCTGATGATCATCGCCGCTGGTCTCCGCCCGCGGCAGCGGGGAGGGGATCACCGTACGCAGCTGCTCCACGTAGAACTTCCGCATCTCCACTTTCTGGCGGAAAAAAAAAGTCCAACAAATGGGGGGTGAATAGTGATGAAACGAGGATAGAATGGATTTTTGATGCGGATATTTCATTGGGATTTCATGGCGATAGAACGGATTTTGATGGGTGATTTAGTGGTGTTTGAATGATGGTAATTGATGTGGAGTAATGGGGAATTAATAGCATTTGATAGTGATGACCAGTGAAATAGTTTGATGATGATTAATGGAAATGTAATATCTCCGATAACCGTCAAAAAATGAGAGGGGGTTAATGGCATTAAATGGGCATATAATGGGAAACTCATTTTTAGTGGTGATGATTAATTGTTCTTATGTAATGATGTATAGTGATGGTGATGTGCGGGTATTGGTGAGATATAATGATCATTCGTGGACATAAAATGGGATATATACTGGGAAAGACAATGCAAATCACCTTATCATGTAAAACAACTACCAAAAAGATAGAAAAGTGAATCTTCACAAGTTTAATTGAAATTTACTTTTTGGGATTTACTTTTCTATCTTTCTGGGAAAAGTATATGCATATCTGTAATGGAATGGTTATGATTATGGTTATGGGATTGGTTATGGCTGTGGTAGTGGCTGTGCTTGTGTATGGTTGTGTTTATGTATGGTTATGGTTTTGGTCATGGTTGTGGTAATCGTAATGGTATCTATCATCATGGTTGAATTCCATATACTAGTTCATGTGAGAAATTGGCGAAATCCGGCAAGACTGGGACGATCCCCTGCCTTTTAGCTGGCGGATGACTTTCGGCGATTTTTGCGGAGGATTTCTGTAAAGGTCAAAATGACACACTTGATTTGCTGGGACATCAAACTCGGGTTTTCCGGAACTTTGAAAAAAAGTCATGTATGTGGCTTTGTCGAACTGTTCAGAAATTGTCCAGGTCCATTTGAGCATGATACAAGTGATATGAGCCAGCGCCTGAGATGATCCCTGCTTTCTTTCAGTGATGACTAGTGATTGGCAACGGGGACTTTAAACCAACAAACATGGGTGCGGAAGAATCGCTAGCATCGACCAACACGGGAATGTTCGCCCGTGATCTTCCGGGAGGCAGTGAATATTGATACTTCGAAGGAAATGAAAAAAAAACAGGAAGCCGATTTTGTATGACTATTGCCAGGCAGAATATGATGCTCAAATTCCATTTGTTTTTGGGCGCCATGCTACTTCATCTTTGGCATGCTACTAACAGGTAATAACACGGCACTGGTAGAGCCAGCAGTAGGATGCAACCAGCAAAGAATGGGGATAGAACATGGATGGTATAAAGAACATGGATGGGGATTTGATGTGGGCATGTTTCATTGATTTAGAGATGAACACGGTCATAGTTGGGGGGACGAATTACCACAGAATCTCAATGAATCGACACACACAACAATGCGAGGATCCGAAGAAAAAATGAGAGGGGAAACGGGAAACAGGACATCACCAAGAATATTGGCGAGGTGAGTATTGCGGAGGTTAGCCAGAACACATTTCCTGAATCCTCAACCAGCAATAGCAGATCTTTCTTCGACATCACAGCTGGCAATTCTTGTGAGTCGACCATACTTTGGAGTGAATTCTAAGTTCCACTTTTCTTAGTGGATATATAACCGTTTGAACAAAACAACTATATGAAGGTTTCCAAAGTCATAGGGGTACCCCCCGTTCTCAGCCATTTTTTTTGATTTTCCATTAACAAAAACATCCAGCCATTGGGGATTTCCCCATTTTTTTCAGCCCATGGATCCCGCCTGCCCGATGAGTTTTGGATCCTCTTTGGCCTTTTGCAGATACCAACTTCGTACTGGCACCTGGTAGCTGTGCCGTAGGGCAATGGACAGAATCGGACAGTGAACTTTTGTGTGTATGTATATATATATATATGTTTCTGATTGTATATGTAGGTAGGAGATGGTATGACTATGCATACTGAGATCTATATTTAAAACATGTATATCGATCTGTGAAAGTGAAAGGTCTCGCAGATCTTGAAAAAATCCATGTCAACATTGATCATCCCAGGTAGGATGGAGAAACACTGATGCCATGGTGTCATCATAAGTCCAGAAAAATCAAGTAGATCTTCATCACTATCTCTGGGCTTACCAACCATACCATGGTTCAATCACCCTAGATGCCCAGCAAAGAAGTGGATCCTCAGCCGCTTAAGAACTATGATTCACCAGTTGATCGACCCTTTTCAAACCTCACACCCAAGTTTTGTTTCTTCACAAGTCCCTTGGAATGTCCAATTTATTGGATGTTCATACTGAAGTTCATGGATTAACCCCCTGGTAATTTCAAATCTGAAAATTGCTCTGGCAATCAAACATGGCAATGGACAACTCACCATTGATAATTTTTCCAGCTATCAACCTCCATTCATAGGAGATTTTCCACTACCCTCTGGTAAACTAACATAACTATGGAAAATCACCATTTTTATTGGGAAAATCCACTATAAATGGCCATTTTCAATAGCTATGTTAGTTTACCAGACCCCAAACGGGTCACCTCCTCAACGGCTCGTTCATTCAAGTCCATCTGGCAGATGATATGCATCGGGAATCACAGTACAAGGGGAGAAATAATGAGAAACACATATACATATGTGTACATATATGTATATATAAATACGTATATTATGTATGTATGTATGTATGTATATATATATATATACAGTATACTACATAATGATACATAATGTGTATATACATAAGCAAACATCAATGGGGGATATATGACGATTAATGGCTAATTGGAATATCACTGGTATACCACGGTGATGTAAGGATTTAAGGGATAGTATTAACAACATCGATAAGATATAGCTCTGGCACTAAAAACCGTCATGGTTGGTTGATTCCCATCCTTCAACTGCTCATATCCGCAAGTGCGAGGGCTACATATTCCAACATTTGCTGGTTTAGATGAAGAAATACACATTTCTGTGATTTGCTAAGTTGCTACACCATTTTTCTAGCCCATCCGAATCCCTGCCTGACTTCTACTTCTGTAAATCCTCCCAGCAGCCGACCCCATGGCGCTGGCTGGCTTAACGCTGCGGCTGGCTGCTGTGGAAACACTGCAAACATAGCGCTAGGTTGGCTGGGGTCTCTTGACCCATTGGATGCGAATCTTTGAGGGTTTCTTTTCACGACTTCCCTGGAGCGGCGAAACTGGTGGGTTCTGCTCTTCCATGTGGCTTGTCAACTTGGCGCACTTGACGAAACTGCATCCCATCTGCCGGTTCCTGGACCACTGGGGTCTTGAAGCTCAGAGGCGAAACATGTCAGAAGTGTAACCTTGAAATACTGACCCCAAAAAATCAGTTGTAACTAGGTTTGGGTACCCCAAAATCGGATGGTTTATCAAAATGGGGGTACCCAAAAATGGATGGTTTATAAGGGAAAACCCTATCAAAATGGATGATTTAGGGGTACCCCTATTTTAGGAAACCTCCATTTTCCTCGTGTAATCTAGTAATTTCGTGAAACATCCCCGATGGTGAAATCCTGAGTGACAGAGTCGACGCCCAGCATGCAGCTGGAATGATCCACCATGGCATCCGTGGGGCCAAGCTGCAGTTACCAATGAAATCCAATGAAATGCTTCAGTTTAAGATTCCCATTCCTCTTGATATGGCTTGAGAGTTCCGTTTTTGGAATCAATTTGGGCCCGGTTGCTGTTCCCATTTGGGTGACAGCCCCATTTGGGTCAAATCCCCATGTTTGTCGATGTCCCAGTTGCCATAACCACTGGATCCAGAAGGCGGTACCGTTGTTGTTTTGGGCCACATGACACTTCCAGCAATGTGGAAAAGTTGGGATACAATCCCCACACGAAACCCTGGAAACACCGAGCCGCAGCCATCGTTTTTCTTTTCCAGGACTCTATTGCAGCATTCTGCGCCGCTTTCCCGCGCCTGAACAGGGCTCCAGTGTAGCGGGTCCACTGACCACTGGGGGAAATTGGTTCAAATCACGGCCAAAATGTGGATGAATCGTTTGAATGTCAACTGGGAGCTCCAAGGTGGAAAGCAAAGATCTGAAACCAACGCAGGATGGTTGCCTTTTGGGGACAACATATTGGATTGGTTGGTGGTAAGTCAAGTTCCCGGAGCCACAAACGAGAGTTTAGTACCGCCCAAACTTTACATTGAGCGTCCCGATGCAAAAAACCGCTGCTCTTGATCCGCTGGTCATACCAAGCAGCCTATCTGCAGCCACCAAAGTTCTGCTGAAAGAGTGGATTCCTCTAAGTCTTCGGGTGTCTGGCTGTTCAAATCCGCTTGTCGTTTTTCAAGCCTCAAGAACTGAAGCATTAACCCGCTGGTGGCATTGAACCATCTGCACGCCGCCGCCAGTTGATTCTTGCCGCCACTTCGCCAAACCTTTCCCATCTGGTTGGTGGTTTGAACCTGAAAAATCTGAATTCCTTAGGATTATCGTTTTAGGCAAGATGGAAATTAGGACCTTTTTGAAACCACCAACCATCAAATCATAATGGAACGCCTGAATTTTGCAGGAGAAAATCGCTCGAAGACGCTCCAAAGATGCTTTCGCCCCCGTGGTTCCGTACTTTCCACATCACACCCCATCCCATCCGCAAGTATCGACCGTTGGGGACTGTTATAATAATCCCAAATAGGGTCATACACAATGAACACCCAAAAATGGGGATGATGACTATAGCGGATCCCACATCACTCCGAGTCTCTGCAGCTGCAAGACCGCACAAAACTACACTGCCAGCACGCAGGACCCGCGCAAGACGCAAAACGCACAACCCGCCGACGAACAGCCCAGCCGGATATACAACACGCGCACAGCTCTTGCACGAGGAAATTTGGAACTTGGAATCCAGTTGGTTTTGTTGTCTGATTGCTGGTTTCCAACTGAAAAGTCCTAAAGATCAGCATCACACTTGGAATCCCAAAACTTTCAACCACCAACCAGCTTGCCAACTCTCACAGCACTTTCCCAAGGGGTTTCAGGGCCCGACTTGGTATTGCATGGAGGAGAGTCCCGCGGATCGTAACTTGCAGGTGAAGAAGTCCCCTCGCCGGGTCCATGGCCTAGTTCCTTATAGATAAACTAAGCCCACTTATTCATCAGTCATGTTCAGTTATTATTCGCTGATCCAAGTACTTTTTCCACATCTTGGCTTCCACCCACCGCCCTGGTCACCCTTTTTCCGCCGATTTTCTCGCCCGACCCCACGCCTGTGAAAGTCAGCGAAGATATCACCCAAGGACCAAGAGAATCCATATATTTTCAGATTTTTCTCAGATTACTCAGATGACACGATTGGTAGGACTTCTGGAAGTATCTTCTCTAAATCTACTTCTTCATAGCTTCGACGTGAATTTACGATCTTCAAGCCTTCACATGGCTGGCTGTACCTTGGCTGACCCCAAACAGCTTCATCTTTGGTATCCGCAATTTGATCCAGTCGTAGCGAAGAAATGGGTATGGGTCAAATTTGGGTATCCTAAATTTATTGGACAATGAAATGCTCAAATTGAGCAGTCAGCGATCCCTTTGGGCCTTTTAGTTTTACCCGCTGGCAAACAAACATAGACCCTGCTATCAGTGGGGGAAGATGACCCTATCAGTGGGTTGGAAGATCAGTTGCCACTAGAACTGGGCTATTTTCAGGATCAAATTCTTTATTTGGAAGGGTAAGCCGCAGCCAAATATTCGAACCAACCCATTGATCCTTCAGGTTCGTAGCCTCGACTCCGCCTGCCGCAGAGCCGCTCTGGCCGTGCGAGCTGTTGCTCAATAGACCGCTGGACGCAGCCTGTGTGGCTTTTTTTGGGTCCATGGCAACTAGAAATCCAGAAAACATGGTGGAAACATGGTGGATACCTAATCTGAGTCATGGCTGTTTCTATCTATCCCACAAATATGCTAGTGATGTAAATTTGCATGTATATCCCATATTGTAATCCCATTAACGTGCTATTAAAGTGCTTAGTTTCCCTATTGACTCACTATTTAAGTCCATTACACATCATAATTGTAAACACCTCCGTATAGTTGGAACGTGTCTTCCATCAACCATCTCATCAAAATCCAATCAAATATTACAAAGCAGGTAGGATGGGAATGTCAGATCATCCCATTTTGTGTACTATGAATACCGGAATCAATGGGATAAACCAACAGATGGACCGCCATGATCAACTGAAATAGATCTGGGCACCCAATTTAGTACAGAAAAAGGAGATACCCACTTATTGCCAGTGTTTGAAATCCGACTGCTTATCTAGTGGATGCAAACCAGCGAAATAAGGATATCATCATCATCATCATCATCATCGTCATCATCATCATCATCATCATCATCAAACATGGGCATTTCAACCAATAATTACAGGAGGAAAACTGAGGATATCAGCAACATCTTTAACCAGTAGAATAGCTTAACAAACACAAAGAAAATGGGAGTTTAGTGAAATATGCCATCCTGGAGCATAGGCATCACCATTTTGGAGGTACAAAGGTACAGCACTAGCTATAGTAAATCAGTACTGTATGATGCAGCAACGTCTTTGCTTTCCAAAAACATAGGGATCTCTTCCTCTACATCATGTCCGTTGGAAAGCAAGACCTGGTGGGGATTATGCGGTGATCGGGATATCCAAGACATTCACATTTCGAGCTGAACAAAGGTGGGCATGTAAGGACACCAAAATGCTCATTCCAACCAACAAGTTGGCGCAAACAACCCCCCAAAAGAGAAAGAAGTTGGTAAAATCTCACTACAAATAGCGATATTTTTTTTCAATTCTATCTTTTGGGGGGGTCCCAAAATCATGTAGCACTCAATTACTTTGCGGGATATACTGATATACTTCTGAGGTGGCTGGTGATGGCCGGAGGAAACCACCCAGTAGCTGCAGCATCTCATTTCCAATGGACATGGTTCCCATATTGTAATTTTTGGATCCAAACCCAATGCATCTTCATCCTAGCACAAAACAGCCAATGGCTTGAGTACAGATTCAAGGTACCTCAGTTTGATCCATACGCAGATGGATATGGATCAACAGTTTGGCACCCTGCCATCAAAATCAAGAATCTAGGCGGTTTGGAAATTTATCCTCTTACACGTAATTTAAAGTGTTACCATATTGGGTCTTGATCCATCCTCATGTAGTTGTTCTATGTTGTTCTAGCATCTTTGCTGGGCCAACATGACCCACGTCTCACTCCTTGGTCACGGCCATGAAACGCCGGCGGCGTAACATTGGCCAGAGCCCGAATCTTTCGAGCCGCGCTTGGCACGAGGCGCTGCAATGCGGGTGATTCTTGGTGCAAAAAATATGTAATCTGAAAAATCAATGGAGATTGTCACTCCATAGGATGGTTTCTACTTTTGACACATTTGAAATGATCAATGAATTCCTGGCTTGTCTTGAAACGAAACGAGGCCAGCCGCAGAGGGCCGGTTGTATCTTGGTGTTGGACGTGCCAAACATGAGGCCTGTGGCGGCCATTGGTTTCTCGTTCATGCTATTTGCTTTGCTTCAGGGTTAAATTGAATAGAACTGGGTGCCAAACAGCACGTTTGCAAACAAGTGGTGGACCTCAGTCATTTCATCAAACTCACCCTCCAGTAAACAAACAAACAGAACATCCAGATTTGTATGTAAGGAACATCTTCTACAAATGGGGGATATCTTCCAGCCATGTTTGAATTTCATCTACTCATCTGCTGTGTGGCCCAAGTCATTGACGCGATGACGCTCCCTTTCCCGCCGTCATACGCCGCGCTGCGTTTGTTCGCCGCAACCCAGATCTACTGCGAGGTTTTGCCTTTGATCGCTGCATGTTTTTTTTGGCCATTTTGGATGGCAATCATGCCTATTTTTCGGGCTTTGATATTACATTTACTCACAAAATATGGAGATAATCAGATCATTTCTCAGCTTTCATCACGATTTTCTGTGCTGCCAACTGCCGCGGCTCACTCGGCTGTCCGGCAGATCCTACCACACGTGGGAGGGGAGTTGTGGGAGTTGTGCGACTACCCTTGTAAAACCCTTGAATGACAATAGATCTGACAGAAACAATCTGCCCAAGACGGTAGCCAACTGGAGAATCAAACAAGTGTTGGAAAAAAAGGAAGACCCCTTACAAAGTCAGGATGGCCAAACTTAGATACTCGACAACCAGGACGGTTCACCAAATGGTATACGTACGTGTATATTTGAGTAACAGCTTAAATGCATCCTCACATTCAATACATCTAGTTTTTTTGTAGGTGTCGTTTCTGGCACATGAATTTGGCCCACAACTGCTAGGCTACATTCGGCTTTTCTTGGTTGTATCTGCATTTTTGTTCCTTCGTTGCTTGAAACCCCCCATTCTTGTCGGTTCAAATCCCAATTTTGTGTTGTTCAATCACCCCTTTTCTGTTGATTTCAATCTTCGTTCTTGATAGACACATCACAATTCTTTGGCTGGTATTGGGTTGGCTTGGTCGCGTGATAGTTGATACCCCGCAATTTCTGCTGGCCAACATGCCCCCTTCTGTTGTTTTGTTGGTCAATTAGCCCAGTCCCCATTTCTCATGTTTGCTCAACATATCACATAACCCAATTCTTGCTAGCTACACCCGCTGCTAAGAAAAACACGGGTTTTTCAACCAACAAAAGCAACAAGACCAATTTTTGTTGGTCAAAAGTTATAACTACTCCCATGCACCTAAGATTGAATATCCCCCCAATCTGGTCCCCGTATCATGAATAGATCTGGTACTAGACCAGGGCTTCTCTGTATGATGCTCACAGCTTTCCCATTGTATCCCAAGGATTTTCATCTGGGAAAGGTCCCAATATGTGCGAATCATTTTAGCATCATATCCCGAGATCTGTATGGGTGTTTCCTGAAGTACAAAGGAGTACCCCGAAAAATTGGGTTCCATACTAAACTTGATTAATTTTTGGGGTATTTTGGGGTCCCCAATAGTAGGAACCACCATTTACAAGGCAAACGCATATCACTTGGGAAAGAAACACCCCGCCAAAGCATCATACATTTCAAGTGGTGTGAATAATCATCCCAGATGGTTTTCCATGGTCTGTATATGGTTGGGTACTAATCAAAATTCCATGCATATCCCATCAAGGTTCCAATATATCGCCATTATACCACCGTTTTTGTCGGTGAAAACTCATTAAATTACCGTCAAATCCCAGTAAATCATATTATAAATCCCACTCGATTCCCATCAAAATTTCATTTAATCCTATGAAATGTCCATCAAATTTCCATAGTATCAATCTCACTAGTTCCCAGTAGTTCCCAAGAAATTCCAATTCAATTCCATCAAAATTCCACGAAACTTCCATTAAAACCCCATTGAATCACCTTGGTTTGTTACTTGGAGCCTTCTGCGACCCGCCTCATCGCATCGCGCTCGCCGTGCGAGTAGCGGCACTTATCGCCTAGGCAGGGACTGTGGGCTGTTCTCAGCCTGATGATTGATCATGATGATGGGTGACGGGAATAATGTTGGTAAAACAATAATAAACCATCCCCCAAATCACCATAAATAGGTGGTATAAACCATTCCCAAATGGGTGGTTTATTATTGTTTTACCCACATTTGGAAAAACGGGTGATTTAACACGCAACAAAAACATATTTTCTGAGAACAATTGAACTTCACCAGGAAAGCGCGGGGTTGACCAACCAACATGCTGATTGAATGGATAAAGCATGGAGCTAGTGAGCCAATTGTGAACTAGACACGGGGATCCACTAAGAACAGGGTTGTTGACTGAAAGGGAATCAATTAACACAGAGGCATCACCAAACATGAGGATTTTAGCACCAAAAAACGAGGATATCAGGTCAGCAAGTGCATTCTTGGCTGTTTCGGGAGTGCAAGGTGATTCCAAAGCACATGTAAGCCTTGAATTTAACACACTCTCGCGTTTACATCCAAGTCTTTATCAATTTGGGTATTGGAGATCCAGTCTGTACTTGAGATATAGACTCTTCCACTTAGGATATCATGATTCCTCCACCTAAACCAGAGTCATTTGCCCGAGAATCTTCCGAGATCGACCCGCAGCCCCATTGAAATTTTTGTCACCTTTTTTGGGGCATGACACCCACCGGAAATTCAACATGGAACAACATCATGATTGTGATTATTAATAGGTAATAATAGGTAACTATTGAATATGACTATTGACCAGATAGCTTGATTATCATTACCATTATAATTATGATCGTTATTCTCCAGAATCTCACTTTCAACAAACACAATTTCTTACAACATGGACAGAATAATGACGCCCAAGGACCCGCTGTTCACATCTTTGGCTGGTGACCCAGTGGTACCCAGTGTATGGAAATAGGGGGAAAGCAGCAACAAACATAACTCTTTCTCCCCATCATCTCCATGTTCAACTCAAACATGAGATTTTAAATCTTCGGATTTATGAATTTTCAACATTCCAGAGGAGAACTTAAATCACTCCAAGACTTGCCTAAAGATTCAACTGCTACTAGCAACCCCCAAAAAAGATACACCGTGATTTGCCACAAAGAAAGTATTGCTTTTACAATGCATCCATTGCCTTTTGTTCTTTTTTACCTTACAAAAATACCTCAATTTTATGAGGAATTGACCAACTTCATCCAACTTCTCTCAACGATTTCAACAGCTGAGCCGCCGCGTTTACATTCGCCTCTCCGGAAGTCTCCACCTGGGCTGGGGCTCCCGAAAGGACGGTTGAACGAACGGTTGGTTTCTGGCCATAACTATGGGATGTAGATGGAGATATCTACTTATTCTACAAAATTCAGATGAAAGATGCAGATGTAGATCCATCTACTTTTGTATGGGATGTTGATATAACTACAGTATTCAGATGAAAGAAACCACTTAAAAAAGCAGTTGATGATGAAGCTGGCGATGATCCTCCTCCCTTCTTTTTCCATATCTCATACGGATGTTCTGGGAATACAAGCAGGTAAACATCCACTGATACGATCATATGATGGGAACCTCTGATTTTCAAGGTTACTTCCATTAAAACTTGTGGAAACCACCAGTGGATAGACGGAGATAGAACTCAAACGTGAACAAAAATAGGCAAATAGGCCAGGGTAAACTGCAACTGGTGGGGTTCTTGACCAAGGTGGGCTGTTGAATCTCATCATCTAGGATGTCATCATTCGGTTCATGGTGGATTTTCCAGCCAGACTTGTTCACCAGAGACTTCCTACATCAAATCGTGTGAAATGACTGTTCTGATTCTCTGCATGTCGAAGCACTGACGCAGTGGACGTCATACATGACCCATGCCAGTCTTGCTTGAAATATGTTTAACTCGTGTTTCCCTCCATAGTAGTTTGTTGTACACCCATTATATTTCCAGAATTGTTGGTTAATTTCCCCGAAATCAATCATCAAACCAAATGAGTCATTTCCCTCGGCTTCTCCAGGATCGGCATCGACATCTGAGATGCCCGACACATTTCCCGGAAGCCTGTCTTGCCCTTGTTGGGGCAATCTCGGGCCAAATGCCCTGTCCTAAGGACGTCGCAAAATCTGGGAGCCGGTACAAAATCAACGGTGAACTTGTGGCTGGACTTTTCCACATTCATGAAATCTCATTTACCCTCCAGTAATCAAACGTGGCAAGCTGGGAAATCCCCACAATAAAATGGAGGTTTAGTTCGCTGGGCAAAACATCGATCAATATGGTGGATTCTTCCCTATAAATGAAGGGTTTCATGGGATAAACCATCTATAAATGGTGAATTTTCAGTGTGAATCTCGACCTAAGGTGGCGACTCGCCACAAGCGTAGCAGTCATTGCCCGCGCCACCACCACGACCACGACCACGGCCATTTTCGGCTCCTGGCGGCCACGGATTTTGGGGAGGATTCCACCAAGAAAAGTAGGGATTTCACCAGGAAATACTGTGGATGGTGGCGAAATCCGACGCACCAGTTGGTAACTCTTAGGCAACTATGAAACACTGCAAAGAATGGGATTCTAGTTGGATAAACCATCTACCAACTGCTGCTTCCATCCACAGTATGGGGGATTCGACAAAAGTGGGGATCCAACCAAGTGACATGGAAGTCGCTGCAGTTGATAGGCTGGAACTCCCTTCAATTGTTTTAAATAGGGGGGGCTGATCAGCAAGAAAACGGTTGTTCTTTGATGTGATGTCATATGAACAACAGGACTTCTGGATGATTTGACTGTTCCCAGATCTGGATTCCAGAAATACTTCTTAGAATCATCAATAGACATCCCTCAGCTTTTTTTTGGTTAACACACCAATATCGTGGCTTGTGTCATGTGCACCTTGAACATGCCCGTTGCTGTGACCCAACTCTTGAAAGATCCTTGGGCTTCTTTCTTCAGAGCTACTAGATTATTATATGGGTCTGTCTGAAACTGGTGTATACCCACTCAATGTCCATTTTCATGGGGATCATACTAATAATCTAATCCATTGGAATTGGAGAACCCTATTTTCAGACAAACCCATATAGATGCTATTGGCCATCTAGTATCTCAGCCCCTGCCTCGAGATCGCGATCTGGCCTTCCTTGGAAGCTGGTCATGAGAATTCGTGCTTTGGTTGGGGGCCCCCTCTGGTAGTCTCAGGTGGAAGATCCTCTTGGCGAAAAGTCAATCCTGGATTAGTATAGACCTCGAGGCTTTTAATTGCAAGGTACCATGTAGCAAATTGGCACATGTTTGAAGGCAACTGAACTATTCCATCAGGGTTGATGAATCCAGGACAATCCTCGCGAAAGAACATAAACTGTTATCCCAACATGGACCATTGCTGGATTCCTATGAAAATTGATGTCTTCCAAATGAAAATAATTGGCCTTTACATGCCTTTACACACGATCACAAGAATGAGACTGGTTCCCAACACTTTCTTTTGCATACTTTCCTATATACTTTCCCATATACTTTCCTATATACTTTCCTATACTCTGGCAAAACATCTGCATTTGCAAAACAGACCCTTTTCCCTGAGTGTTCCATTGGCCCGTGTCAGGGCCTCGATGCCAGAGTTTCTGGTCAGAGAGAAGGGCATTTGAAGGGCTTTGAAACATTGCTGAGGCAGTTTCATGAAAATTCTATGTTTTCATTACCAGTCTTAAACTTCCTTAAATGAGCATGCAAACTTCCTTCAAATTGCCACAAGATTACGTTCAAAGTTCCACACATTCACGACAATGCTTTTGTGGACTCCTTGAAACTGCTTTTCTAAAAGAACGGCAGTCTTGCTGCACACATCTAAATTGCTCACTTGTGGCTCACTTCTTGCCTCCTTTGTACGACTTTCTCGTATTTTTCACATGAACAAACAACACTGACAGAAAAACGCGCAGACTACAATCAGATTTTGCTCCATTTTGTTTCACAAGAGTACTCTTTTCCAAACTGCCTCGATTTTTCTATGGAAAACTATGGAAAACGGTAAGTTTCCCCACAACTCACCCGCTTTCCCCAGCATTTCCAGTCCAAGCATCTCTGGCGCCGGCGCTGGCGCTCCAGGGACACCCGGCGCTCCAGGTGCAGGCGCACCCGGCGGCGGGTAGGTGCCAGGGGGCGGGTAGGTGCCAGGGGGCGGGTAGGGGTAACCTGGCGGTGCGTTTGGGATGAAGAAACACCTTGGAATCCTCGATATTTTGTTTTGTTCTTGAAGTCAAAGTATTTTTTTTATCAACGCCAAGAAATGTATTCCCCAAAAAGAACCAATGTCTTGGGCTCAGTAAGAACTAGATGGGACTACCTGCTAAGGACTAGGTCTGGGTCAAAATTGCATATCCCAAAAACTGGGAGAGCGAATGCTAGAAATGTTTCAACTTGGTTCGCCGGCCTGACATTTTGAGACATATCCATTTGAGCAGATGACCATGAAATGAAAAAATCGGGGGATGAAACCAACAAATTTGGGGATATGATCAAACATGGGGTTATCAAACAGGCAAGTTGGTTTAGTTTGCTACTATCTAGCTGGCACTTTTTTATCCGATATATCTGCAGTCGGAAACATGAAACCAAATCAACAAACATAACTGGGGTATCGGTAAGGACCACCAGTTTCAGGGGGTCAACAAGAACAGGGCTTCTTATCATTGAATTCTTTGCAGTTCATCATGGCTGACCGTCACGACTTGGGTTTTAAGCAAAACATATCCAGAGATATAGTGAATCAAAATGGCATATAGGTCAACAGCACGTTCAGGAACCCCCTGGACCATATGGCTTGCTGTTGCCGGCTTCTGCATGCTCTTACCCATGGATGATATTGGATAATGCAGCTGAAATCTCTGCTGACTCCCTAAAATTTTCATCAACCATCCTGGTTTTCTGGAAAAAACATATCAATGGATTGGTTAATGGGACAATTTACAGGAAACCATGGTTTTCCCCATGAAATATAGGGGTTTCCTGCAAATTTTCCCTTAAACCCATCTAGTGAACATAGAAACATCCACCAGATTTTTTTGGGACGCTCCCGGGTCACCCGCCTGGCGGCGGAAAATGCGGCGGCGGATAGCCGTGAGGTGGCGGGTAGTGCCCGGGTGGAGGTGGGTAGCCTGGGACTTCCGAGGCACCGGGGGGAGGATCATCGACCAGCCGATGATCAAAAAACATGCGGTATATATGGGTATATCAATTGATTTCAATGCACATCTGGTATGCCTGGAACTTAGGTACCTGCTCACATTAAATTTCATTACTTCATTAAACCCAGATGAATCTGGGATTCCTGCATTCATGGGTCGCCAAAGCCCGTGCACACCAACCAAACCCCAGTGGTTTTACCCAGCTCTACATGCTACCGGCCCGGCAAGTCATGGCTAACCTTAGATCCAAAAAACACAGAACTGAGTTTGGAGATGTAACCGAATTTGCTTTGGATGTACATGTTCCCTCCCAAAAAAATCATGGCCAAAGAATGATAACGATCAACCACATTAAAAAACATAGTGTGGTACACCAAATGCCATAAACCTTCCCGTTAATCGACTGGGGGTCTTTTTAAAATCATGGCAAGTAGGGGTACAACAAACGCCAATTTGGGATGGTGACCTTTGTAATATCCCATCACTTCCATATCATCACTATGTTGGAGTACTTCATCCCATAATTGTCCTACCCCGTATAGGCTTTGTCAAGTTATATTATTCTTCATTATTGGCTTTACCACTTTCGATAGCTCTAAACTTCAATTGAGGATGGTTTATTCTAGTTTTCCCATAATTATCCGTTATTATCCCACGATTATCTTATATCAATCCATATTCTCCTATTCATATCCTACTAATGTTGGTAAAACAATAATAAACCATCCCCCAAATCACCATAAATAGGTGGTATAAACCATCAAAATATAGGTGGTTTATTATTGTTTTACCCACATTATCGATGTTTTCCCCATCACAAACCCATCGATGCCCGTGCAAGCCCTTCCCCCCACCTGGCGGCGCATAGGGATATCCCGGGGGCGGATAGTGCGGATACCCCGGTGGGGGATAGTGCGGATAACCTGTGGCGCAACATGGGAAACATATGGGATAGTGGGATATATACATATATATAATATATAATATATATATACATATATAATATGTATATATATATATGCATATAATATATGTATATATATATATATGAAATATATAATATGTATATATATATATATACATATATATACATATATATATATATATGGGATGTAAATTTGTGTAATGTAAGCGATCATCTGGAGATAGAGACCATTTTAGGAGAATTGATTGAACACGGATTTCACCAATTTGACCAATGACTGTTGGAATATAATGGATGTGGGCTCTCCGAAAAATGGATGTGGTACAACCCAATTCATGGCAATGAAACCAAGGGAAATCAGGATAAACCATGCGACCAATCCATATGTAGCTTTTCCCGCAAGTGGGCTTCATGGATTGGGTTTAGCACTTTGCTGTGGACAGAAGGTAGGGAGATCACTTTGGGCGTAAATTTCCATCACTTTGGCAATGATGATCACTTTGGTCAACAAGTACCATCACTTTGGCAAGAAATAGGATTTTCGTATCCAATGATGATCACTTTGGTCAAAAATCTCCATCACTTTGGTCACAAACTCCCAGGTCATGCATCCTGAACACACGTTTAGGGTTGCCTCTCTTTCCTTACCCCACCAGCAACAGGACATTCACACACCGTGCTTCTCTCAATGCGAGGCAAACGTCGCGACCTTGCACGTCTTTCAGCCATTTGCTCGAAAAAAATCCAAAACTTCAGGGACCGAGCCATTTCCTTCTCCGCCAAGAAACTTCCGCCGCCCCAGCAGAGACCGACTGGACCAGGGAGACAAAGCAGGAGCGGGCCCCAGCAAACAGGAGAAACACCAAGGAGCACCCCCAGAGAGGAGACGAAACGCCGGACACCGCGGCTTCTGGCCCCTCTTCTTCTGGATGCGTCAAAGCTCACTGCTTCGCAACATTCCAGCGCGCAGTAGTGGTGCTCGCAGCTGCCGCGCAGAGCGAAGCAGGTGCCAAAAAAGCATACGGCACCACTGCGGTCTGCCGGGTAGCGTTTTGCTGTGGACAGAAACACTAAATCTCGCTGGAATATAATTTAGTCACTCGTCGATCTGACATGTTTACAGGTTTGGCTATCTTTGGGATGCTTCATCAGATGGATAGGATCATGATGATGACCCAGTGAGGTCAGTGTAATTGGTCCAGATTTTTCTTTTGGGATGGCTATGACTGCCCCAACGGCTAGTATTGTTCCAATCGCTATCCATGCAAAATCAAGACAACATAATGGTTTTCCTAGTGGGAATCCTAGCGATATATTTTCTGACGGCCTCCATGGGAGAAATAATATCACCTTCATTTCCCAACTTTTTTGCTTAAATCAAAGCATCCTCAGTTGGTTCGTGCTCCCATCTTCAACCTGATGAGCTACGAATCAAGCATCATATCCGGAGATAACCCAGCGTTCGGAGTTCTACTGGTAAGAAATATCCATTGATTAGACTCTGCTAGGATATCCCCATGATTGTTTGCCATATCTAGATTTTGCTTGGCGCCCCAATGGTTTGGTGGGTTGAAACATCACCTGCGAATTGTACAGATCATCCTCTGTCGTCCCTAAATCTGCTGGTTGCTGAAGGGCAATCCAATCAACCTTGTATAATCCCAAAACTATCCGTTCACCACTAACCAACCATCATGGTTGGATCCTCAGTCTTGAGCGGTAGCAGTTCCATTCTTGGCAATTCACACCCCCTAATGTTTAAGTGCTGCTTAGAACCATCAACCAAATCTCCGAATGTTTTCCACCTGGTGGTGGCATATGAGGATACGCCGGCGCTTCTGCACCTGGAAAGTTGGAACACTGAAAAAACCCATCGCGAGGAATTCCCAGACCACGGGTGAAGAAACATGGGGTGTTGACCGGGGAGACCGGGAGGATGATCGGGAGGATCATCAAACGGGTTGGATCTTGGAGATCGTTTTCTTCAGCGTTTTTGATTGATCAGATTCTTTACCCATCTTTACCCCATGGGACAAAAAACATCAAACAACACATTTCTCGTGCTCCAGGTCGCCAGTGTCTTCATACCTATCCCTAAAGGAACCGATCCATTTTTGCTCAGTTTGGGACAAAGGCCCAGTTTGGGAGTTTTGAAATATGCCTCATGTCCATGGAATATATTTATTTTCCCCCCGAGTATACCCCACATCCAGTGATTGACAACCATGCTCCCCCTGTCTTCAAACACAGATCCAACTACATGTAATATATATATATATATATATATATATATGTATATTTATGTATACATACATTACATGTTTTCCACCAAAGCCTGTCTTGAAGCACAGGGAGCACATCAGAGAAGGGCTTTTCATTGCAACGTTGGTGGCCCCATTGGTGGCTATTTGATAGGAGCAGAGGGTGAGCTTTGTGAAGCTCCCAGCAGACTTGATCCAGATGGGTTTCCCACCAAAAAATGGGTTAGTTCATCATCCCCAATAACCCAAGCAGTAGAACCCCAACAAATAGAGCAATCCTCCATGGCACCTGGTGCCGCGGCCGGCGGATACGCCGGCTGCTCAGCCCCTGGCGACCATATGGCCATGGCTGGTACATTTCGGAAGAAAATAATGGATTTCAATGGGAAAGTCATGGGAAAATCATTGGGAAAACATGTGTGAAATTCATCTGCACGTGGAGGTTTGTAGCTGGGAAAATCATCGAACTAAATGGGGATCCCTGATCAAAGGGCATCTATACAGCTATATTTGGGAGAATCATGGGTTTGATTACTCAGGAAGTTGGAAAATGTCCTAATTCTTCATATCACCCAAGTATTAAGGATATGTTGGGGATATAATCTCCAACATATACAGCTTTTCAAGTAAGTGATGCTCAAAAGCCACCGAAACAGGACTTTTACCGACCCCGGTTACTGGAGCCATTTCAGTTGGATCTCCAAACTATGGTGAACCTAGGGGGGCACCACCTTGTATCTATGGGGCGTTAACATTACCTCCAAAAATATCATGTAAAGATATTTTTGGAAAACATGCCCGGACATGTACATATCAAAAATCATTCATGCACCCGTGTATGGAGAAGAATATACAGCTCAGGTCTTGCTATTTCTCGATACGCCTTATGCAACAATAGGTTTGGGGTATGTCATTGTCATCCGCCATCCGCTGACAATTCGAGATCTTGTGTCGTGCGGGCACCAACCCAAACCACAGCAACCGAAGCTCTGAGTCTCCAGAATCCTCTCGGAATATCAATCATTGGATTGGTTTAAGGGAAAAATTTACAGGAAACCATGGATTTTCCCATCAAATATAGGGGTTTCCTGTAAATTTTCCCATTAACCAACCCATTGAAACCAACATTTTTCACGGTGCTACAAACTATTGACGAGGGCTTCTCTACACCAAAATCCAATGGTTGATGTTGATGACAGTGGCCATGATGATGAAACTGCCCCATGGCTATGGACAAAACCATGCCAAAATGAGATACCTCCAACCAGAATCCGTTTCGCGATCTGAGGGAAAATCATGGAACATCTGCATCAAACACATTTGTTTTCCCTGTTTGAAAAATTGGGATTTCCTGTAATTCTTCCCCAGAATTGGTTGCGACAATTTTTATCGAACACCCCCCAACTTGGGGTTTCCAAACCTGCTTTGGAGCGACATTTTCTAGGAATTCAACATATAGACCCGTTGATTTCTCACGATTTTCGTCGGATTTCACCAACCTGGCTGTGGCACAGGGCTCGCTACCTGGCTGGGAGAGTAAATGGGGGATATTCAATGGGAAAGTCATGGGAAAAATCGCGTGAAATGCATCTGCGAATGCAGGTTTATAGCTGAAAAAATCATCGAACTAAATGGGGAGGGGGATAATTTGGGATAATCCTTGAACCATCTATAGATCTATCTGTAAATGGAAGTTTACATTGGAAAAAGCATTGAACTAAATAGTTTTTTTTTTCCATTGCCATGTTGGATGACACCGGAGAGTACTTGGAAACTCAAAGATTTCGCGGAAATATCTTGATGGTGTTATACACTGTAAACGGCTTCGTAGTGCCAGTTTAATGTGGGTTTTTCTTGGGGACATGGCAGGCTGGGGAATCCCCAAAATGAGGATTAATGGGAAGATCAGGATCTATACCCTCTGGTAAACTAACAGTTGGCTATTGAGAATGGCCATTGAAATAGTGGATTTTCCCATTGAAAATGGTGATTTTCCATAGCTATGTTAGTTTACCAGAGGGTAAAAGGAGGTGTATAGCTGGGAAATTCATCAAACAATCCAGGGGATTTTCCATCGCTATGTTTGATGACACTGGAGGATACTGTAACTGTTGGGTTTCGGGCAGACATATCTACATTGAGATGAGGTAAGAAGAAAACAGCTGATCAACCACACTGGGTGGGTTCACCCCATGAATCGTGTTTGTGGCGCTTTCCCAAGTAAATCCAGTAGGGTGGGCTTAGTCCAGTGTCATGAATTCGGGTGAACTGACCCACTGACTGGAGAGAAGAACCAAGTATTGAAAAGTCAGGGAGTTTCCATGAAAGATTCTGATGCCCAGAAATATGTTTATCATCTTTGCCAAAAACCATTCATAGGCGAGTTCCATGACCCAATACATCCCATTCAATTCCCATCAAATCCCTATTGTTGATCTTGATTCATATATCATTTTGATTTATCCCATTAAATCCCATGAAATATCATTAAATCCCAAAAAATCCCATTAAATCCCACTAATCATGGGAATGATTCTGATCCCCTTCATTCCCATCGGTTCTTCCATGGAGAAACCAAGACCGCCTGCGGTTGCGGTGGCCCTGCTGGAGGCACTGCTGCAGAGGCCGCCTCGGTTTTCCCCAAAAATGAAGGGATTTCACCGACCAAAGTGGCGATTTAATGGTGTTTTAATGGTGATTTGTAAGGATTTAATGATGTTTTAATGGTGATTTATAGGGATTTAATGATGTTTTAATGGTGATTTGTAGGGATTTAATGATGTTTTAATGGTGATTTATAGGGATTTAATGATGTTTTAATGGTGATTTGTAGGGATTTAATGATGTTTTAATGGTGATTTATAGGGATTTAATGATGTTTTAATGGTGATTT
>BGPT01000054.1:389733-425059 GCA_003297045.1 Symbiodinium sp. clade C Y103
TTTAATGGTGATTTGTAGGGATTTAATGATGTTTTCATGGTGATTTATAGGGATTTTATGGTGTTTTAATGGTGATTTGTAAGGATTTAATGATGTTTTCATGGTGATTTATAGGGATTTTATGGTGTTTTAATGGTGATTTGTAGGGATTTAATGATGTTTTCATGGTGATTTATAGGGATTTAATGGTGTAAATTACCACTAAACATCCCTAAATTACATGTTTTCATGGTGATTTATAGGGATTTTATGGTGTTTTAATGGTGATTTGTAAGGATTTAATGATGTTTTAATGGTGATTTGTAAGGATTTAATGATGTTTCAATGGTGATTTGTGACGATTTAATGATGTCTTAGTGGTGATTTATAGGGATTTTATGGTGTTTTAATGGTGATTTGTAAGGATTTAATGATGTTTTAATGGTGATTTGTAAGGATTTAATGATGTCTTAGTGGTGATTTATAGGGATTCATGGTGTTTTAATGGTGATTTGTAAGGATTTAATGATGTTTTAATGGTGATTTGTAAGGATTTAATGATGTTTTAATGGTGATTTATAGGGATTCATGGTGTTTTAATGGTGATTTGTAAGGATTTAATGATGTTTTAATGGTGATTTGTAAGGATTTAATGATGTTTTCATGGTGATTTGTAAGGATTTAATGATGTCTTAGTGGTGATTTATAGGGATTTAATGGTGTTTTAATGGTGATTTATAGGGATTTAATGATGTCTTAGTGGTGATTTATAGGGATTCATGGTGTTTTAATGGTGATTTGTGAGGATTTAATGATGTCTTAGTGGTGATTTATAGGGATTCATGGTGTTTTAATGGTGATTTGTAGGGATTTAATGATGTTTTAATGGTGATTTATAGGGANAGGATTTAATGATGTCTTAGTGGTGATTTATAGGGATTCATGGTGTTTTAATGGTGATTTGTAGGGATTTAATGATGTTTTAATGGTGATTTATAGGGATTTAATGGTGTTTTAATGGTGATTTGTAGGGATTTAATGATGTTTTCATGGTGATTTATAGGGATTCATGGTGTTTTAATGGTGATTTGCAAGGATTTAATGATGTTTCAATGATGAGTTGTAGGGGTTTAATGGTGTTTTCATGGTGATTTGATGGGACTTAACCAACCAAAATGGTGATTTAATGGGAGATAATGGGGATCCAATGGGAACATAGTATGGGTATATCAAGAACAACCCCAGCCTTAGATGAGGAACAGTGGGAAATTTGAAGATGTATGAAATAGATATCATTGAAGGAACATCCTGGTTTCACTTTTCGATCTCTTTGGGGTTGCAAGGGAGACATATCTGAGTTCTTGAACCTTTTTCTTGGACAACTCTCTGTTCTTCTGTTTCTTGATGGAGAAATCATGGACGATTTTTCACTTTGTTGTTGTGACAAAACTGGAAGAACTCCACTTTGAAAAATGGAGACATCAAGCACCAGAGAAGTCATGTTGAACTTCCAGCTTTGTTTTGTATCACCATATTTCTTCATTCACATCCCAATTCTTTTTTTTGGCTGTATACCCCAAGATCTCTTGCAGACAATTTCCCATATTCGTTGTTTAACCTCCCATTCATTCTTCAGAAGGACTTCCCCGATTTCTGCGCATGAAACATCCATCAAAAACAGCCGAGGCATCTATGGCCGGGGGTTTCCTAAAATGGGGGTACCCCCAAATCATCCATGTTTAATGAGATTATCCATTATAAACTATCCATTTTGGGGTACCCCCATTTCAGGAAACCCCCATATCTTCCCATTAAAATACCTTATTACATCCCTCTTTATCGCAATTTTCGTTGATCAAATCCCCAGGAAAAATCCCACATTTTTCTGGGTGACCTCCCCATGAAAAATCGCGAACCGGTTCCGGACATTTCGGGTGTCCCCAACATGTCTTTGCTGCCATCCCTCCAGCTCACGAGGTTGCGTCCATGTGGACTCTGCCGTGGCCTGGGACGGTGGAGGGATTTATGGTGGATGTCAAATCAGAAATGATGAAAAATGGTGATTTAACCACCAGAAATGGTGGCTTAATGAGGATATCATCGGATAATGGTGAAAAAAAAAATAAGAAAACACTGGTTAAATCAACATAACTGGGAATGAACCTGGAAAAAATCCATGGTGCGAATTCATGGTGTGAATTTTCTTTCCATGACTTTTTGAAATTGTGAAGGGAAAGGTATGGACTTGACCATCCAACATGGTGGTTTGCTCCATCGTCCTCCTCTTCCATCCACGTGGTGTAGTGTGCCCTTCCGTCTCGGCGGACCCTTCGCAGGTCAGCGATCATGCCCTCATGGACCTCGTCCGGACCACCCCCCTCCAACTGGCGCAACATGCGTGGGTTCGTCACCCTATCTGCAGCGGCAGCACCCGCCTTCACCAACTCCGCAGAAGCCGCAGCAGCAGTAAGCTGCTTGTGGGGAGAAAGTGATCCTTGCAAGAACTCTTGCATCATGTTCCTGAAATATGAGGCAGAGCCCTCCATGATGCTGCTTCCGTTCGTCCGCCAAAAGTCGAAAGGAGCACTTCATGTTCTGCAAGTACCCAAGTGCCGTTGCTGACCCTATGCCGCCTCTCTCTCGGCAGAAGCGGAACTTTTTTTCGGGAGACACCCGGCGGCAGGTCTGTACTTCAAACTTCGCCCAGGCTCAGCGCCTGGAAGGGTTTCCACAAGATGCCAAACATTGACCTTCCCCTTCTTCAAGCTTTACTGAGAACTGGGATTCTTGGAACGTATCTGGGAAGTTCTCCAAAACCATCGGTAATCAAAATGGAAAGTCCGGGAAGGGAACCAAATGTTTTTGGCTCCAGAACCTTCACCTCAAAAATTGACTTGTCTATCTGAGTGAAAGCCACCAGCTGTCAACATTTTTGGCTCTCAGAACCTTTCCGTTTCGATGGTCAATCTTAGGTATCCAGCAAAGAAGTTAAGTTCTAGGTGGGATACGACATATTCCCTCACTTAAATGGTTCAAAATCAAACACTTTTCACCCAGTTTCATCAGGGGGTTTGCACACATATCAGCATATTATACTCTTCAGATGCTTGACTGGTTCATAGCCTTAATTTCCCCTTTCAAAGCACCATTCTGGCTTATATCCACAGCACCAATTCTATCATTCAAATCACCATTTCCGTTTTTTGGTTGGTTAGACAAGTACCCTATGGTCATCAAACATGTCTAGACAATCCCCCATTTGGCACGTCAGGGATTTCCCAGCCAGCGGTAACCATCAGCCATTATCCTCATAGATATCTATCTATCTCTATATCTATATATGTATATCGTATGTATATATATATATATGAATATATATATATATGAATGTATATATATATGTAGATATGTGTAGATATGTATATGTAACATTGCCAGTACTTTATCTTCCCAGACCTCGTTGTAGTAGTACATCCCTTGCGAGCATTTGTTCACTTGCCATGGCCTGAGGAGAGGGTCGTAGATCCCCGATCCGATGGGAAATGGTGGCAAGTTACCAAGTCATCTGGATGGGAAATGGCATGATCATCAATATTATCATAGTGGGATATCATGATGAAATCGACCATATGCATGTTTTTTTTCTTTTTTAATGGGATAATGGAATATTAGGATATCCCATCAGTATGATAATAACAGAACAACTATCAATGATAATAGTAATAATAATAGTAATAACAACAATAATGATGATAATAATACTACTAGAAATAAGAATAACAATAACGATAATAGTCCTGCTAATAACACTAGTAGTAATAGTAATGCATTATGGGATAGGCCTCGGAAATTGCAGGACATGATCACGGCACAGCTTGGGGACCATTTTGACCTATTCCAGCATCACTAACCAACCATTGGAGAGCTATCATAAGTCATCCCAACTAGGCATAGTCCTTCCTTCTAATCTCACAGGTCCTCCAGAAACCATGGGATTTGTGGAGGATCTACACATATTTGGGACAATAGCATAGGGGTATTTCAATGGATGGGATGCATTGGGAGGACCATCTGGTGGACGCCTCAGATCCCGGCAACTCCAGTGGCGACCAGCTCTCTGTTTCACACTTTTTCTCTTCTGAATCTTGCATCACATATATATGTAAATATATATATATATATCTATATGTATATAAATATGTGAAAACAACTCTCACTGATCAGTATCGTTGAGATTTTCCTCTCCCATTCGTCAAGACCCTGCTGATCTAGTTTTCACACCACAGTAGCCGGCTTGCATGGAACATGCGTACATCAATGTAGGATGATGACAATAGGGGCTACTTGATCAACCCATGCAAACCCAAAAAAAAACCGAAGTTGATTCTTATGTTCACAAAACTGCCACAATTTGGGACAAATCCTCTATTTTTTGACACATTCTTGTTCATATATACATATGTACATATAAGTATATATATATACATATGCATATATGGAGGTTCAATCGCTATTTTTGAAGCTTAAATCACCATAGGTTATTGCCAGCCAATCCCCACATTATCTATCATTATTGTGGCTTCTACCCCATCCTATAGTACATATTTTTCCTGCTTCAAGAACCATTTGCTGCTTCAATCAGAATCTGTGCTGCTTAAATCCCCAGGACATCTCGATTTTGGTTGCGAAATTCCCATGAAATCACCATTCTTGCCAAAAACCCATGACATGACAGTTTTCGTTGGCTAAACTTCCATAGAAATCACCATTTTTGCTGGGTGAAGTCCCATTCAATCACTATTTTTGTTGTTTAAATCTCACTAAATCACCATTTGTGTTGGGTAAATCCATATAAATCACCATTAAAACACCATTAAAACACCATTTTTGGTGGCAAAACCCCCACCTTTTTTATTGGGCAACCCCGTCCCAGCATGGGACCCGAGGTCCCCAACGGCTCCCTGTAGATAATCTCAGACATCCCCGGGCACTTTTCACCACGTCACCTGGGAATTGAACTAAGATGCAACTATATCCCATCACATATCCCATAATATATATATATATATACATATACTATGTACACCATATATAGATACTGTATATATATATATATATAGACGTGTATATATATATATATGTGTATACTTGTAATGGCCAATCTTAGATGGCCTCCCAGCAAAGTCATATCATCTGTCAGCTGGTTGTGGTAATATATCACCATCGTTCGATGGCAAAAAGTAAGCCACGAACCGTTTGGGATGCTTGGTCGCTGCTAGTCAGAAACCATACCATCAGGAACCTTAAGGGGTTCAGAATCATGATCTCAATCCAATTAGATATGGAATATATCCTATGTGTCTGGATAAAAACTAACAAACATGGAACAAAAGAACCAAAAATAAGTGGTTTCTTATTACGGGCCATATTTGTTACACCCGAAATTACAACAATGTCAATATCAGGCACATTGCCAACAACACTAAGGATGAGGTCACTACCGAAAATCTGGCCAACATGTGTTGGGCACTAAGAACCAGCGAAAACTGCTGGGATGATCTTTCCATTTTATGGGCATGGCATCTTGGAATTCCTTGATTTTCACATCAAAAAAGGTGGTGTTTCTCGCTGTTTCATCATCCCGGCAACCATGATCGATGGCTTCAATGCCATTTTTTTCAGGCACAATCTCCCCATTCTGTTGAAACATGTCCTTACGTATTGCATCATTTTTGCCTGGTTAACTCGGATTTGCTTCAGGGGCTCCAAGAAACAAACAAAGTTACCTTAATCGATTCCCCAAATGATGGATTTCCTATCGGAAACATATCAAAATCACCTTCAACAACGGAGGTTACACATGGTTAAACCACCATCAATAAAGGCATCAAAACTTGAGCGTCCACACCCTGCCGGTGACGGGCTGTGCCGAAGCTGAGCCAAAAGATGCGTCATTTTGGGAACCATCATCTGGCTGTGTCTGGAAATAGTGTACCCCAAAAATGTTTTCATTTTCATGGAAAAAATGATAAGACATACTACCAACAGATTTAGGGATATTTTCAGACAGACAAACCTATCTCACATATGGTTGAAAAAACATATTTGACACCAAAAACCTGTTTAAACTGCAGGAATCCGTGCGAACAGGATCTGAAGTTTTGGTCTCGAAAAAATGGACATGGAGAGGTTACTCAAATGCTCCGAAATGGGATGGTTTCCCTGAACAGAAAAGATCAAAACATCAGAATTTTGTTCCCATGGCTGAAACAAAGTTCGACTCATGCCCACATGTTGATGGTTTCAACATGTTTCAACCTGAAATTATGTCAAACTTCCCCATGGACTCAACGGTATCGCTTCGGCTGGTGCGCGGCACATCTCTTTTTTTGGTCGCGAAAAAAACTTGCGGAGACGGTGCCCCCACGAGTCACTTGGTTTCATCCTAAATCCATAGTTCATGGATATGATATTTCATAATTTGAAATAGATGATAACTTATGATAACCCAATGTCCACCATTATAGTCATAGTTGTGATAATGAGTTATCATCCACAAATAACAACAGATTTACTCAGCTGTCCGCCACACATCCATCTTGAAACACTGGGAGCTTTGCCGAGGATGGACAGGACAAAAGGGGCGTTCATTGGCTGCTTGGCGGTCTCTCAAGGTGAAGTTCAACAGCTGGAAAAAACATGGCTACCACTTTTTTTCATCTTCAAAATAGAACTCAACACAAATAAAGCAACATTGTCCACAAAAAAAGCAGAACATGTAGTTTATTGATGTTTATTGTTGATTCAAACTCCACGTTCCACTGCTGAAATACCCAATGAACCTCTTGAGAAAGTCTTTCGATCAAACCTTCTTTCTTTACAACAGAAACACGTACCACCTCAGCAATCCCCGATGTGCCATGAATCATGGGCTTCTCATAGGGCGATGGGGATTCGACACTGAATCCAGAGATTGGACACTTTGGACATTCTCAATGTTTTCTTTTCAAAAGAAAGATGCCAAGAAACCATGGCAAACCTTGTATCATATTTCTCCAGCAAATGGCCTCATAGAAACTCAGAAAAACTCCATGATCTACCACACAACACCGAACTGAATCCCACGAAGCTTCAAAATTCTGAATTGACTGACCCTTCCCTTTTAGGGTGGCCAATTTGCCAGCGGCTACGTTGCCCACTCAGGTTGCCTGCGAAATTCCGGCATTTCGCTGGGCGGATGAACAGTCTGATGAATCACCAAATCAAAAACGCAGGGGCGCAATGAGCAAGTACGTGGGGATTAACACCACAATTAAACAATCAAGATGGAAGGGCAGCAACGAAAAAAGTGAACAATTCTGGGTCAACATTTGATATTTTAGGGCCAGGGTACCACAAAATGGACTGTACATGCTCTTGAGATGCAACTTGATTTCATCAATGCCCACATAAACATCTGGAATACAATCAGCCAAGGGTGAGACACCAACCTAAACATAAGACTCAGTTGGACAGGTTGCTCTTCCACTATATCTGAGCCGCAGAAATCAGTGGGTGATTCTCACAAACTTGTTGATCTGGAAACATCATAATACCTCACTAAGCTGAAATGTGCGGCTACTTTGGAACAGTTACACCCATCCAAATCCCTTCGTTCCAGTGACGCCGCCACGTGAAGTCGTTATAATTTATCCATATATATATATATATACATATATATATATATTCTATCTACAGATTCAATCCGCATTATTGTCGGTTGGTATCTCCATTATGTACGTGTAGCCTCTAATAAATTCAACACAGCTATGGAACATCACCATTTTCAACAGGTAAATCATCTGTAAACGGGCTATTTTCCATAGTAAATTGTCAAAATGACCGGAGCGTACCCAACCTGACCTTACAGATGATCGAAGACCAGTTCATGAAGGCGCCCCACCTTTTTTCAAGGCCCACTTCCCAATGAAATGGGCATGGATCAACACCTATTCAATCTCAGCTCAGCTGCAGCTGCTGGTTCATAGCATCTCCCATAATGGATAGTGAGAATACGCAAGATATTGGTAGTTAGAGCCCCATATGATCATGAATCAACCATCATGCATCAGTTACATCCACTTATATCCCCATATTGTTGATGGTTTTAAAACCCTATTCAATATATTGGAGAGTATAACCCCACATACCAATCAACCAACAAATGTTTAGCAGCCATCTCCAACCTCGCTGAAGCGGAACCCCAACAACAGCCTCGATGGCATGGGGGTGACGGGGATATAACCACCACCCCCGAACAAGCGACAGTGACACCCTAATGATATCCATGCAGTACATATACCATGTTTATGGATATAACTATGGATGTAAAATGATGTAAATCTGTACCTACATATGTATATATAATACACATGTGTAGATGTATATCTAAATATCTTCTATGTGGTTAGTAAATCTCTGTACATGATGGTTGGTGGTTGATGAACCCTCAACAAACCCAGACATGATTCGTTTTCTCCAGTGGGATGGGATGCATGTGCTGGGGCACAGTCCATTCACCTTTGACCCTCGGCTAGATTCTCCAGTGTCAAATCTATCAACTTAGCATCTCAATATGTGTTTGCGGATCTATCCGAATCTTTGTAGACAATTCAGAACTGCCCTGATAGTCAATATCCTTATCCTATGGGTTCATAACCTATGAGCCATTGCTGCTCTCATTGCTGCTCTTTGTCAATGAACTCCTCAGTATTGTTGGCAACATTCCCCTTCTAGATGTTTGAACTCCATTTGTTGTGGGCAAATTGTCCCGGCTTTGATTTCACACCAGGTGGACGGACATGCAACATATAAAAAAACATATTATATTCATTGGATTGGTTAATGGGACAATTTACAGGAAACCCCTATATTTGATGGGAAAAACCATGGTTTCCTGTAAATTTTCCCTTAAACCAATCCAGTGATATATAAGCCAAGAATTCGTCAGTTCCAACTTCCCTTTTTCATCTTCAGTCACCTGCAGGATGGTCTACCCATTTTGTAGTGGACCATCCCCAAGATTACATGAATCCAATCTCGACAAAAATAGAAAACGGTTGCTTAAAAAAAACATCTGTCTTGGTTTTCCACTAAACATTTATTTGGTCACCCCAAAAACGACAGAAAAGTCGATTGCCATTGAATCAGTAAAGACTATATCTTACATATACATATATACATATTCATCTTCAAAATTTAGATCTTCCTATTTGGTAAGTTTACGTTTACTATAAATATCCGGTTATGAGTCAAAACCTGGGGACCAGGATAGTATCCTGAGATAGCTGGTGTAACTGAATGTTTCTTCCCCTAAATATGGTAATTTCGTAGGTTTTGACCCATCCCCATCTTCAGCAAATTTAGGTCCTCTCATTTGGTAAGTTGCCTTTATAAGTATCAATCTTTTTTTTTGGAGGTTCCTATCATGGTGAATCTTAGATACCTGTCAAAAAATCTAGTTTTGAGCTGGTGAGTACATTCTACCATTGAGAGCAAAAGACTAAAATACCAAAGTATCTACCCTCTGGTAAACTACCAGTAGTACCGCACAAGGCGGTGGCGGAAGTTTATAGTACCATAAAAATTGACAATTTATAGTGGATTTTCCCATTAAAATTGGTGATTTTCCATGGTTATGTTAGTTTACCAGAGGGTAACCAAAGTATCTAACCAGCTATTTTTTTAAATTGATACCTCCCCCAGCACTGGAACCGGGAGCCCTCGACGTGGCGGTGGTGCTCTCCAGCTTCAGGTCCTCCCAGGGGTTCGTCCTGGTGGCGTGAGATCTGGAGAGTTCCATCAATGGGAAATCCCCATTGAAGCTGGATGGTATAATATCCATGGGGAATAAGAAACTATCCATTATCAATGGGGATATATATATATATAATTATATCTACATCATCACTGGATTGGTTGAAGGGAGATTTAACATTCATAAAATAATGGAGATAAGTGGTAGATTATGGAGATACTACATTGATGGTAGATATTTGGGGGATCCCAAATAGCTGGATGGTTTATAATGGAACATCCCCAAAACAAACCGGATGATTTAGGGGGTGACCACCGTTTTAGGAAACCTCCATATGTCAGTAAAGATGGAGGATTCACCGGATTCCCCATCGGGTGATATCACCAACTTATATGGGGATTGGCCATTGAGGATTCCAAAAAATATAGCCAGCTATGATTTTCTTGGTTCATTACCAGTAAAATTGTCCCATTTATTTGGAAGAATTGTTGGTCAATGATCATTGGAATGATAGCATACTACTGATAAATAACCCGTAAGTCGTAAGTAATCATATTATACATTACTTGGATTTGCTTGAGGGCCCCCCGTCCCCAAAATAAAGCATATTCCATGTGGAGGTTTCCTAAAATGAGGATAGCCCCAAACCACGCAAGTCATTAGACTATTTTTAGTATTGAAATGGTGACTTGGGGTACCTCCATATCGATTCGGCAAAAGATCGATTTCGGATTGGGAAAAGACTGGTGCTAAACGTAGGGAATGGGGTTTCATGACCGTCCTAATAACCATGAGAATCTAATGAGGAACAGGATCATAAGAATCTAAGGGGAATTGTTTCTTTGTTCTTCAAGATCATTACTTACTGGTGCTTAGTAGGGTTTCATGACCTATAATAACCATTTTCATAATCATCCCAGCAACCCCCATTCCCTGCATTCAGCACCAGCCAGGCTAGGGGCCGCACCTGACCGTCTCTTTGACGAATCCTGGGAGTGGAATAGGCATGGGGGGCCCCACAGGGACCATAGCTTTCTCACCAGAAATCTAGCGGCTTTAGTAGATTTGTTAGATGTTATTAGGTCGAATTTTGCAACTGGGAATGGTGGTACCATTCCCAACTGTAAAAAAATCAAGTAGGATCGATACCACCCATGGCTTCGGTCAAAGTTCAATGGGTTCAACTTTGAGGAAACCCACTTCAAATAGCCCCATCCACCTAATGTGGGCATCCGCAATAGTATATAATCTCCAATTACAATTGATCAAGCATTTGGGGATTGCGCACCCAGAATTTGAATTCATGCTAATTTCATGCTTTTTCTGCGCTCACCAAAGATGCAAGTGAAGTGAGACACAGGTCATACGACTTTTGGGATACATGCAAAATAATCCTACTTAGAGTGCACCCCAGTAATGAACCATAGTGCACCCCAGTAATGAACCATAGATCACGGGTAGTAACGATTTTTGTGGATACGCCACTATTGTTAGATACCCATGAGGTACCACCATTAGTTGAGTCCTGGATCTGTTCAACTTAGGCTTTCGCCAATACCCAATTCCCATCACCTGTGGGGTTACCTCCTTGCCATTTGTCGATCATTCTCTGAACGGGGAAGCCATGTGTTTACACATCTATGTTAGTTTACCGCAGGGTATCTCAGATGTCAACCTCGGATTCACCATGGTTTATGAAATCGGGAAAAATCCAATAGTCATAAGCTAGATACTTCAATGGTACCCAATAAAACATTTGTTTGGGGTGTATTTATCCAGGGGTGTTTGGTAATACTCTCATATATAGATGGCTTCTAACCCCAGGTACTCCGCCTGCGACCCGTTTTTGATCCCGCCAAGCGTCTCCGTTGCGTTTCTTCGCTCACGGAGGATTTCAAGTCCTGCCACCCCGGTTCCCATCTTGCTGGACATGGGAAATCATGGGAACAACAACACCATAAGCCAAAGTTATGCATATGGGGGTTTCCTAAAATGGGGGTACCCAAAAATGGATGGTTTAGTTCATGGAAAATCCGATCTATAAATGGATGAGAACTGGGGGTACCCCTATGACTTAGGAAACCTCCATATAGATTCTAAAAATCATCAGCTCTGGGATGCGTCCCCAAAGCGGATTGCCAGGATCATCCATAGTTCCTATGCACTTCGCGGATCTACATGGGATGCTACTAGATCCCCTTGGATGCAGCATGACAGGGAATTGATCGTGAAAAAGCCAAGAACAAATACTGGTCCGAAGTCATAGGATAACAACCTGTGAAGTTGTCAGTTGCTTATGTAGGCATCTTACAGCTTCTGCGACCCAAAGAAATCTCCCATCTGATGCTTTACTTTGGTTGAGAAAACTCCCCATTGGACTTGGGGTACCCACTCGCCATGGAAAGAGGACAACTATATTCTCAGTTGCTCACATCAACATCATGTGGTTCTATCTCCGTGTTTGTTGCTGATGGTCCTGATTTGATTAGTTCTGAAATGTTCTGAATGACCGTGATGTTGGCTAATGATATTTCATGATCATTTGTTTTATTCACATATGGAGGTACCTAAAATAGGGGTACCCCCAGTTCTCATCCATTTTATTTTCGGATTTTCCATTATAAACCATCCAGCTATTTGGGTACCCCCATATTCATTGGTCATTATCTGACCTTTCTTGAAATCACAACCTGACACTGGAAATCCCACACAGGTTTCCCATTGCCAGGTTCGATTTCCAAGGGCTTCCTCCCAATTTTTGCAGGTTGAATTCCTTTTTAAATGTCAGAACTTTCGAACAAACATTTGGTTAACACACCCGATGTTTGATCACAAACTCATCCATTATCATCCAGAATCTTCCATAATCTTCCATAAATCTTGAATCTTATCTTCAACCATCTTTTTAAAGGCGAACTCATGTTTATCCCCTAGTTTTCATGTCCTCTTTTTAACTGCCCCCTCCTGCGCCAGACGTTTCACCAAATGGGCGTGCTCCTGACGAAAACACGGCGCAGCTGATGTTTTTGGGGACCTCATCTTACTGCTGCTTAGTAGGGAATGGGGGTTGCTGGGATGATTATGAAAATGGTTATTATAGGTCATGAAACCCTATTCCCTACTAAGCACCAGTAAGTAATGATCTTGAAGAACAAAGAAACAATTCCCCTTAGATTCTTATGATCCTGTTCCTCCATCTAACGTTCTTACCTTGAAGGACCGGAACCTCAAGTCGAGTTTGACCACTTGCTGCAACACGGTCTGAAGAGCGGCTAACCAACCATGAAAGGAGAGCTGATGCGAATTCAGAACTAACCAGGAAGTAGACGTGCTTTCGCATCACTGAACCATGCCATCTTTGCTGCTGAAACACAACAATGAATCGTTCTTTACCATGCCTGCTCTCAGATATCCTGCAAAAGAAAACAATCTTGAGCTCTTTCGCATTTAAAAAAATCCCCCAAAAAAGATAGAACAGATGCAATTTATCACTATTTGAGTAGGATTTTACCACTATTTCAGTGGGATATCTTCATTTAAGGGTTGCTACTGCTATACATCTCCCACCTCTCCCCCTTCTTGTGGCCAAGGTCCTTGGGAGTGCGACGCCCATGAACCTGGATCACCTGGTACCATGAAAAACGAGACTGGCAGCGAGAAAACATGGAGAGATGATACACCAAACAGCTTGGGAATCCACATCTTAAATGGTTTATATCCCATTGAATCAGATTTATTTGATATAAATTGGTGATATTCCATGTACATACATCTATTTATAGATGGAGGTTTCCCAAGTCATTGGGGTACCCCCAGTTCATTCAAGTGATGGATGACCATTTTAGTATTGAAACCCATCGTCTTGGAGATCCCCCCCATTTTAGGTGACTTTTCTATAACGTGTCTCTACTGCCAGGTTGCTTGCTGGAGGGCAACATGTCTTTCTTTTGTCAAACAAAACACGGTGACAGAATGAATGAGAATGGCGCTAACCTTGTTAGATTCGCAGCGGCGTAGCTTGTAAGCAAATGAGGCTGCATTTTTCTTCACTTATGAACCACCACCAACCCCTTCCAAAGCTTCTTTTGCCTTGAAATCTGGGGGTGGGCCCCGTGGAACGAAGACATGGGCTGCGCCCAGTGGCTCAGTCATGATTAATATGGCACCCATGTACATTGCATTACACTACATTGCATGACATTGCAATAGCATTACATGACATTACTTTACACAACACAACGCAGGACAAGACAAGACAACGCTACAGTACACTACATTGCATTACATGGCGTTGCATTCCATGTCATGGCACTACATGGCATTGCATGACACGGCATTGCAGACATATGGAGGTTTCCGAAAATTGGGGTACCTTTAAATCACCAATTTTTGTTAGGATTTTCCATTCTAAACCATCCAGCTATTGGTGTATCCCCATCTCTGTCTTTTTTTTGACTTTCCATTAAAAAAACAATCCATAACTTGGGGTAATCCCATTGATGGAACCCCCCATAGAATCCCTAAAAACAGTAATGTTGGTAAAACAATAATAAACCATCCCCTAAATCACCATAAATGGGTGGTATATACCGTTCCCAAATGGGTGGTTTATTATTGTTTTACCCACATTATGTCGAAAACTGGCTGAAGCACCTCCCAGGTCCCCTCCCGTTGCGACCAGTCACCTCCTTCGGAGGCTCCACACGGGGCGGCTCCGTCTTGCCCGCACGAGCCCTGCGCAAGGCGGTGGACTTGGGTAGCAAAAATGGGGGTCTAGCCACTGAACATGGGGATTTAATGGGATTTCACCAACAAAAATTGTAATTTAATGGAATTCAAGCAGCAAACCTGGTGTTTTTTAACCAGAAAAAAAGGGATTCAAACAACAGAAGAATGATTGAAGCAGCAACCATAGGAGATACCAGTGAATGCTAGAATATAAAGACACGTGTTTACTTCTTTTGAACATGTAGGGAAGGTCCCCACATTTCAGAGTGTTTATCATCATTCTCCCCCACCAAACTGTCCAAAAATCAGAGTCCATCCCCGGTTTTCAATCCCAAATGGGTGGAAGCCGTGATACATGGGAACACACGGGCGAACGTAGCATCAGATTGAAAATGGTCATGTTTCTGCCATGTGAACAGCAATGAACAAAGGGGGCACAATCGCTGTGCTTTAAATGGGAAAGTTTGAAGGAAAATCCTGCGAACTTTGGGTGGGTTCAAGGCCGTTGGTGTCACGACTCCCCAAATCAATCCTCCGATACTTCCGCAGAGTCCAAGTACCACCAGCAGGGCACTGCTTCAGTAGGTCAAACCAAGATTCATTGGACTGTTTTAACGGAACACCTACCGGAAACCATCGTTCTTACAGTAAATTACCTCTAAAGCTCATCTTTGGTGGGATTTCTGGCAAAACTCTGAAAACATCACAACAGCTAAGTGGATGTCTACAACCCATGCAGATGCTTAACCCAAACCATGATCAGCCTCCATTCAATTCACTGTGGGACAATCTGAGACGTCAAGAGACAGGGGATTTCACCCAATACGCAGCAAAGAACCAAATTTTGAGGTGGGGTTTCCAGATTCTCGACACTTTATCTGGCTGAATCATAGTAATTCACTAACCTGAAATATCATTTGGGGATGATTCCCCTCCAGTTCACAATCATTCCAGTGAGAAAAACAAGATGAGGCAATGATTGAATACATCCAAATATACATATATAATCATATACACATATATATATATATATACGTATATATATATATATATATACGTATATATATATATATATGTATATATACGTATATATATATATATACGTATATATATATATATATCATTCGATTTCCATGAAACCTTCCTACTATTCTATCCCCACTCTTGTTGCTTGATAGCCCTATCGGTATACCCAGTAACCCCATCCCGACGACTCTCCGGTCCTTTGTCTGGCTTTCATGGCCACAGAGTGAGGTCCATAGAAGGTTCGATTCCTCAAGGGGAGACCGGTCAAGACCCGTGGATTTCTTTCATCATTTTGGGGGGATGAAGATAAAACATTGTAACCTGAATCCATGGGAGATTCCCCGAAAAAATGCATGCAAACATATGCAAAACATCTGGCGAAACTGGGTGAGATAGGCCATGCGAAAATCTCAACCCTGGTGCGAGCTCCCGGAGATCCAAGCACCAAGATGGGGCGAAACCATGGGGAAAACTGATGGTTTCCCTGGCGCAGACGAGATTCTCATAGAGACGATCGTCACCGTCGCTCCTGCATGGATTGGTTGGAGGGAAAGTCTGTAAAAGATCTTTTATATAAACCAATCCATTGAGGTTACAAGTTGCATGTGAATATGACATGACATGGACATGTTCCAGACATCTAGGTGACGATTGGTCTTTGAACGCCAGAATTGTGGCGATTATTATGGCGATTGCATCAGTTCGTTCATGACCATCCCCACCAACCAGCGTCGGTATCCCCATTTCTGTTGACCACTTGCCCCTTCTACATGATCTACTGTAATCCTTGCAAATATATGAGGAAGACTACTATCATAGAAAGTAGCCTGTACATATCACGTTCCCACACATTTTGGAACTAACAATGACCACGTACAGGAGATGACCACCATCTTGTGCGCAAAACGAGTACTGTACCAATTCCAATTTCTGCGGAACACCTTCTTCCCAGAGCCCATGATTACGAAGGTCCGATGTTAGTTTTCCAGTTTTTCACCACATAACACGGGAGTCATTTCATCCAGACAATTCTCTTTTTCATCCATGAACCTGAAATGCTCAGCCCAGCGGCCGGATGTTCAGCTGATTCATCAGCGCTCCGAAACGCAGCTCATCCCGCCGTTGTTCCTGGGATGTCACTGGATTGAACGGAACATCTGAAACGGACACCATGGAAAAACATGGGAAACCCCCATGAAATTGATGGGGGTGTTCGGTAAATCTTCCCTTCACTCCAAATTTTGAACAAGATTTAGCCTTTTACTGCAGGTTTGGGTACATTACCCCTTGCAGAGAGGTCGATTTGGATCCATTTAAGGATATATCAACTAGTCATGAATATACCAAGATTTACCAGCAGACGTGTTTTCAGACGTAAAGCTTCTTAGATGGTTTGTGTTGCAGCTGCTGGGCCTCCAACTTTTGGCAAAAACAGAAGTGTTCATGCCATCCATACTGCGGGATCTGGTCGAAATCAGATTTTAATCGATGGAGTACAGCCTAGTAGAAAGGCATTTGAATATGGGGTTTGCTTCGAGTCGATAGCATCACAGGTGTACTAGTAGTTGCCAGCTGAACCCCCATACATCCCTTCCACGTTTGCCGATGGATCCAGTTCCTGATCCTATTTTTTTCCAAATTTATCAGGTACAGATTCTAGGATTCAGCAACAGTTTCCTGGAAGACCCCATGGGCTGACCCACTTTCCTCTGGCTGAACTATTGCTGAATTATCTACCCTCTGGTGTCCCCAAACAAAAGTAATTCGCCAAGCTGAAAACTTAAGAACCATCCTGCAAAAGTGAGGTCGCCGGGAAGTCATATGATTCACTAGCTGTCAAGATCCAGAAAAAACCAACTGACCAACCAGTTCACTAGATCATATGATACCCATCCTATCCCATATCTTTAATCGCAAAATCACCATTTCTGTGGGTTCTAGGAAAGGCAGAAATCCCGGATGACATAGATGAAACCTTTTGTTGATCTTTCGCTATGGATGTTATAGATATTGAAACAATTCTAGGAACCATAGATGCGAAAAAAGATCAGCCTGTTAACGATAGTAATCCTCAAAAAGATAGAACAACTTCAAAATCCCAGGTTTCTTGAAATGGGGGATCCCCAAAACTATGGGTTTCAATGCTGAAATTGTTTAACTTGTATGAATTGGGGATGCCACCATTTTAGGAACCCTCCAAACTCTGAATTTTGGGGGTTATAGATGATCCAAATACTTCGAAGTTCCCAAGCTTTTTCGGGCCGAGGTACCATGAAACCGCTGGCCTCCTGCAACCATTTCCTCTCCTGAGCCACGTTGCAAAACATACAACTGTACAAGAATTGCTTGTCAGCGTTCTTCTGGTGTTTGTATGCTTGTGACCTGTTTACAGAGATCCAATTGCTCAGTGTGGACTTGGACGTTTCACGCTGTCCAGCTTCAGCCACTGGCGGCCGTCTTGGCCTGCCTCTCTCGTGGAGCTGAACCCCAGGATGATCTGGACCTGGACCTGGAACCGGATCTGGATCTTCTGCCGTTTCGGCACCTTTGTCTTTGCTATATTCTGGCAAACTGGGCATTCAATTTCCTTCTTTTCCAATAGGCACGTGAGAAAGAGTCTCCAGTGCCCGGTTTTGACATCATGACGGTGACGAGAGTGTTCTTTCTGACAGTAATAGTCGTGATCAACATTAACAGCCAGGAGCATCTTCTCCATTTCACGGAGTTTTTCTCGCAGTGAATTCTCACTGTGCAAACTGACTCGATGTCCTTCCTCTTGTGACCTCTTCTCTGGGACACTGCCTTCAGTGCTTGTTCTTGTTGGTTTCAAGTGCGCTGAAAAAAGATCCTAAATTAAGGAAAAAACATGGGAAACCCATGCAAAAAAGAGCTGAAACCAGCAACTAGATCAACTTTGAATCATTTTTTCTCACCAAGAGTGAGAGTATCATCAGGAATTGCAGGGATAACTTGGAGAATCCTGCAAGAATCGTCACAGGTGGATTTTCGTGGTGGACAAATTTCTCCAGCTCCAGCTATAGCTGATGATCGTCATACCGGGTCACACGACAATCTCATCTACCCTCCAGTAAACATTAAAAAAACTAATGTGGGTAAAACAATAATAAACCATCCCAAAATCACCATAAATAGGTGGTATATACCATTCCCAAATGGGTGGTTTATTATTGTTTTACCCACATTATGGACAATCCCCATTTAGTTCGGTGATTTTGCTGTTAATATCGGCGATCTTCCATAGCTATGTTACCTTACCAGAGGGTAATCCCCGTACCTTTTTGGTCAATATCACCGATGATCTCCATGTTTAGAGGGACATTACAGGGCCGAATCCTCTTCCCCAGTGGACATGATCATTTTGGAATAATATACAACATTGTATGGCTGCATTTTGGTTGGTTGAGTTGTATTCCCATTGTTGTTGCTTAAGTCCGCATATCTTCAATGAATCCAAATCTGATTGTCTAATCAATATCCATGGTTGATGGATAGCTTTGGGATCATACAAGATTGTTTGACTTGATTGTGGATTTTCTTGCAACCCCCAAAGAGATTTGAACAACTTCACTTCAGAAATTCAACAGTATTTTAGGATTCGAAGTTGGAAGCAGTGTTCAAAACTCTTGGTTGTCCCTTTATACAGGCTGGTTAAGAACGGATCTCGCAGTTCATGGATTGTGATAATCCCCATTGGTAGTTACAACCCCATATAATCATCAATCATCATTCATCAGTTATGTCCACTAGGATCCCCATACTGTTGATGCTTTTAAAACTCTATTCAATATATGTTGGTTTCTAAAAATGGGGCATCCCCAAAATCATAGGTTTCAATCCTAAAATGGTCTAAGTTTGGACGATTTGGAGTATCCATATGACTTAGGAAACCTCCATATTGGATAATATTCCAAGTTATATCTACCTATTATCCCCATATATAATCGCCATATGGAGGTTTCCTAGAATGGTTGTACCCCATTAGAGATGGTTTCTAATGGAACATCCTATTAAAATGGCGGATTTGGGGGTACCCCATTTTAGGAAACCCCAAATAGTTGATGGTTTTATATCCACTTCTATCCACCTACATGGGATGATATAACCCCCTTCAGCAATCATCCACCCTTCCAGGGATCGCAGCCATCCCTCGCCTGGTTCAAGCGCTTCTCTCTGGCGTCATATTCGATGAAGGGGTTCTTGTCGCGGTTCACCTGACTTCGCTGGGATATGAGAAGAAAACACCTGGGAATTGAGAAAGCAACATGGTGGTTACAAAAAGAGCTGCTAAAAAAATGGGGTTTCGTGGCAGAAAACATCACGAGTCCAAACTGGGGTTACTTTGAGCCTTGGAGTCGGATGCTGCAGCTGGTTGAGGGGTCTCCCAAAAAGCCAAGGGGACGGATGATGGCCACGCTTCGCCATCCAAGATTGACCCAGGGATGGTTTCTGTCGTTCATGGGTAGATGGGGCTGACCTACCATTCAGACTTGATTCATGAAAACCCAACGACTGTTTGTAGAATCCATCTCAAACTCCAGTTTGTGTTGGTATATAGATATATACACATACACATGTTTTTACCAATTATTTCTTGGTGATATCTTATACCCTCCAGTAAACTAACAATCCGATTTGGAAAACGTACAAAGTTTCCCCTTCGGAAAATGATCTACGCTCATGGTGATTTTGCAATTTGCCATATCGTTTTTCTAATTTGCTGGAGGGGATATCCCACTTGTTATCCATTTATAATCGGATTAGATTCCGACTACATTGCGATTCTCTTCCAATTATATTCCACTGATATACCGAAATTCGTTTCCCCAACTACCCTCTGGTAAATTGATAGTTTGCTATTGAAAATGGCCATTGATAGTTGATTTTCCCATTAAACATGGTGATTTTCCATAGTTATGTTACTTTACCAGAGGGTATCGAAGACAATCATCTGATATTATTTGGCCTAATCCCATCCCCCTCATCTTAAACACCCCCATTGTGCCCCTGCGACGCGTCGTCCAATCCCCATCCACCAGAGTTTCTGTTCGAAAGATGGGTTTCAAGCTCATTGGTGGTTTCATGCTTGATTCATTGGTGGTTTAATAGGCGATGGGATTAGTTTCCACATCCCATTGATCTTCCGAAATTCTGATGAAATCCAATCAATTACCCTCTGGTAGTCAAACATGGCGTGCTGGAAAATCCACCATTGAGTTCGATGATTTTCCCAGCTTTAACCCTCCATTGATAGGGGATTTCCCAGCTTGCCACGTTTGATGAAACCGGAGGGTAAACATCTCCAAAAAAGAACGTCCCCCAGATTCACCATGGTGGATGTAGGGAATGAAACCACACATTTGGAACTCAGCTATAGTAGGGAGCGTTGAATATGAATGGATGAGATTTTCCATTCGAATCCCAATTCATATCCCTTCAACTATGAAAAAGCACCATTCAATCACCGGTCATCATGAACTCACCTCAAATCACAACAAATCTCACCCAATGATCCAGAACTTGGAACATCATGCCACTTAATAACCCAATTATACATGTGATCACCCTAGGAATTGGGGACTTGAGACCCGTCTGGTAAACTAACAGTGTGCTATTGAAAATGGCCATAGAAATCGTTGATTTTCCCATAAAGAATGGGGATTTCTCATAGTTATGTTAGTTTCACTGGATTGGTTTATGGGAAAATTTACAGGAAACCCCTATATTTCATGGGAAAATCCATGGTTTCCTGTAAATTTTCCCTTAAACCAATCCAGTGATAGTTTGCCAGACGGTAACCAGGGATTGCTAATCAGATACTACGTGGGATGATCCTCGAAGACCCTCGCTGTTGCCCGGCCTTACGCCGCAAGGAGGGAGCGCTGCGCGGCCGCAAGTCATCCCTGCAATTCGCCGGCAACGGCCATAGATGGAAAGATGGGAAATCCCTGAATGAAATGGAGGCTTTAAAAAGAACACCATGTCAATATGTCAAGGGTAATCTATGGTAATCTTCTATTTAATTCGATGATTTACCTCCTATTTCCATGGCCGTTTTTCAGGACTATGTGAAATTACCGGAGGGTAGGTGGGCGTTGCTTTTTCTCTATGAGAACAAAGGTGTTAGGAAACTCTGATCTTGGTGGTGCACCAATTTGGAATCGCAAATTTGCTAGACATAACTCCAATAACTAGGGTTTATGATACATACTAATCTATAGCCCATGGGGGTAACATAAACCAACAAACATGGGTTCGGCATCACCTTGCAGTGGGGTGTGTCTGAAACTAGGGTATATCCCCAATGGATCAGCCAGTTTTAATAGGGATTTCATGATCAGCCAAACCATTGGGTTTACGGGTTTTCCACGAGATTTTCTCTCACAACCCCAGTTGGTTTACCCAGACATGGCCATAGAAATACTTGATTTTCCCATGAAAAATGGTGATTTTCCCATAGTTTTTTGTAGGTTTACCAGAGGGTATGGCCTTGGACAAATAAGATGCGCCTGAAACCGGAGACTTGTCGTTGAAAGCCGCACTGCGACGTCGCCGGGCCCGAGACCTGTCGTTGAAAACCTGGAGAAGGGGAGCCCGGAGAAGGGAAGAAATGGATCGGCGAAACGGTTCAACTAATTGGGTGTATATTAATATATATATATATAATGTATATATATAATATAATGTATATATACATATGTATATATGTATACAGATTATGAACTTCAAAAAAACACAAGTATGGTTGCTTCTGGTAAATCTGTGTGATCAATGGTCAATCATATGAGTGAACAACTCCTAAGCCAAAGCCCGAGGTTTTGAGGGCACTTAATGGATTATACCAATTCATGACCTTGAAATATGGCTATTTTGGGATACTCACCCCTAATAATTACAGTGATGTCGATATGAAGCCGTTGTAATTTATCCTAATATCAGTGGGAAAGGATATAAGGGGTGGTTCTTGCCAAAAATTGGGGTGTAGTAGTGATAACAAGAAAAACACTGACGAACATCGGGTGCACTAGAGAACAGTACTTGTGCGACACAGATTTCATTGGCCGATGTAACTGTACCTTGTGCAGAAAGACCTCGATTTCAAAGTCAATTTCTGACATCATGCCAGATTTTACGCAACTTGGACGCCTTGTCGCTGTGGACCATGTGGGTCATATGGCCTGTAGCGCTTCAGAAGACCGTCGATCCCGATCAGTCCGATCGTCACCCGCAGCTGCTTCCTTGGCCGCGGTCGTTTTGACCGCCGCATGTGTTGGTGCAGCTGCGGAGCCAGAGGAGCCCGTGAATGTGGACGGAATGCAATGTTCTGAACCCAATCATCATCAAGAACCTTGTTGAAGCCTTTTGGGGGCTTTCTGACACATGTCTTTTTGGTGACAAATGGAATCATTTTGGGCCCAAGCGTTGCCCAACACCACCTATTGATGTTTTTTTTTAATGGACAATCGAATCTTGGGTATATCCTGTGGACAATTCTCCATTATGCATCCATAGCTGGCATGCCCCAAATTTAGGCTTTTCCCAGACAGCCATGTTCCCAAAATTGAGTTGGATGAATCCACATGTATGTTGGTGAAATTCAATTTTGGTAGTCTTTCACATGTTTCTTGGTCAAATCCAATATTTTGTTGGTGAATGTCTGGAAATCAAGCATTCACAAACAATCTCCCATTGATAGATGATTCTCCAACTACAAACCTCCATATTTAGGGGGGCTTTTCAATCTCCATGCTTGACTATCGGAAGGTCAATCTTATTCTTACTGGTGCTTAGTAGGGAATGGGGGAATGACCTATAATAACCATTAATCATCCCATTCCCCCATTCCCTACTAAGCACAAGTAAGTATTTTTGGGGCTGTACCCAATTCCAACTTTCATCCGACCGAGAGTGCGGAGACCTGTCACAGCGCCCGAAATTTGCCGTTGAAAGCCAAAGGACGACCTGAAGCGGGGCCCAGGGTGAAATTGACGCTGGAAGTACAGTCGTTATAGAACCCTTAAATAACTGGGAATATACCATTTATGTTTGGCTTGTCAGACAATGTATGGTTGTATATCCAATTCATGTTAGTAAAGCAATGTCATAGACCACCCATATGGATTGATGGTTGGAATACTACCAAGATAAATGGTGGTTTACTATTACTTTACTAACAATATTCGGGACATGTTTCTGATCATGGGTCAACATCCCAAAGATCAGCAACGAAATGAGTGATATCCACTGGTACTTTACCCTGGGAATGCACAATGATCTGCTAATAGACCCTTTACCTTTGAAACATGATGACTCTCCATTGCCAACGTGGCGAAACACACAGCTGGGCTTGTAAATATTCCAGCATTTACTGTCATGGCCCCAAACAAGGGGTACCACTGGTTTTACCAGGTTCCCCTGATTCATCAACCAGAATTTACAATTTCGGTGGGTTCATTCGTGCTCATTCATGTAAATACTACGCTCTGGTAATTTAAGATAGCTATGGAAAAAAAACAACGCAATTTTTTAGCAGGTAAATCGTATAACATCATCTATAAATGGGCCATTTTCAAAAGCTATGTCAAATTACCAGAGTCTGGTGATTAGACCACTCCATTTCATGGATTTCTCTAAAATCATGGGGTTCAGGAAACAACTGCAGAACACCTCAGGTTTCCAAAACGGGGGATGAACATCCAGCTATACCTATTTTGGTGTGAACAGAAGGGTGCCCGGGTTTTGACCCATAGTCAATTCATTTTATTGTGCTGGTTGTGCACGGCATTCCCAGTTTTGATGGTTGAAACCACCATAATTTTTGCAAAATCTCTATTGAATACTGATCAAGGGGGTTTTGGAACACTGCTTATTTTCATCGGATGCTTGAGCACCCGTTATTTGCCGATTTATTGTTGCTTGACTAGTTAAACCATGTGAAACCTCAATAAATGTACTTCATCTTTAGTATATACAAAGCCAAATGATGGTTTCCTTCATCTACTTCGATTTGCTACCCACACATAAACCACATTCTCTATAGATTCCTCAAATGATGGATTCCCTATTGGGAAAATACGTCAAATCACCGACTAAACACAGCCAGGTCTACCGCTATGACTTCTGGCGCACCCCGAAGCCCAGCGGGTTTTCCCCCTCTGCCTCGGTACCAGTGACCCTGGCCTGACGATGACTGGAATGGCTTTGTTGGGGAGTCACTACCAAGTTACGGCTGTTTTCATTGGGGAACCAATGAAAACCATTGGAATTGTTTGTACCCTACTTTCAGACAAAAACACACACACACACACACACTATATATATATATATCTAGATATAACTGGTTCATAACGTTGATGATACATGATGATACCAACAAATTAAATATACACCGTATCAACGATGGTCAATTTTTTTGAGTCTAAAAATATACTGACAAATTTTCCTTTGATTCAAGGTTCGTAATTGGGTTTGTATATGGTTGATGATGTTTAATCAAGGGACATTGAAGTGACATTCAACGTCATAGGTTTACATCTGTTGGGTTTTATCAACCATGACTGGATAGGAACGTGGCATCAAACGTAAACTGTTTATACAAGTGTTTACATGTGGCTAAAAATGGTAAATGCGCTTACCATGAATTGTTCAGAGTCCCACCCTCCCAATATTAACTACACCCAACAAATCCCAAAATGAACAAATCCCAAAGTGAGTCAAATTTTCTATTGGTCTATCTGGCTTTGGGATAGGTTTCTTTTTTCCATTTCATCAGAAAAAAAAACGAAGGAACCAATAAATCGAAGGATTTGCCTGAGATTTTCCTGCTGTTTGTTCTAAGAATATCTAGGCCTCCTGTGAAATGAACTTTTTGGGGCTGGTCAGGGTCCAAGGGCGCCGGAAAAAAAAACCTGCAATTCTTGATGTTTCCGAACTCAGAAAGTACACCAACAGTGGAACGATTCCACCAATTCCACTCCTTTCTCCATGATTTTTCTCCATTCATTGTTGCTTTACATCCCAATCTAGTCCATATTTCATCATATGGCTATGGCTCAGAAATTATGGTACCAAAAATGGCTCCATTTTTAATGGTAAATTCACATAAACCAACCAATTATAGGCTTCAGAAATTTTGAGCCATAGCCATATTTCAGGATTCAACTCGTCTCCTCAAAGGTGATGTCCCAATGAGTGTCAGTGTCCCACCTCCCTTCCCATGCTTCCCAAGAGCCAGCAGAGTTGCAGATGAGGATCATTGCCTTTCCATTCCTGCCTGTAACGGACATCTCATCGCAAATCAAGTAGTCAGCATTAGGACATGGTCTCCGATAAGGAAACATCTGCTTGCGCTTGACCAACTTCTCGTTGCTGATCCAAAAGATCTTGTCGTCCCGCAAGAAAGACAATGCCTGCACTCGTCCTCCGGCCATGGCTTTTGACCTCAACTATATATCTACCATCAAAATCCATGAACAAAAACCATGTATATATCCGGATATGGAGGTTCCTAAAATAGGGCTACCCCCAGTTCTCATCCATTTTCAATCCGGATTTTCCATGAAATAAACCATCCATTTTTGGGTACCCCCATTCTAGGAAACCCCCACATAAGGATACCCTCTGGTAAACTAACATAACTATGGAAAATCACCATTTTAAATGGGAAAAATCAGCTATAAATGGTCATTTTCAATAGCTATGTTAGTTTACCAGAGGGTAAGTCACTCACCTCAACAACTGGGGTCCTTTGGGCCCCTTCCGCCTGTCCAACTCGGGCGCGGCCGCGATCGAGGTCATGAGATCTACCTTCGGACCGTTGATGGAGAATCATCCCTCCATGGAGGTTGGTAAATCCCAACTACCCTCTGGTAAACATACAAAAAACCATGGAAAATCACAATTTTTAATGGGAAAAATCAACTATCAATTTGGAGTTTGGTAAATCTCAAGCTATTTTGATGATGAACAGATGGAGTTGTTCATTAAAAACACCCAACAAATTTTTGATGAGGATGATTTTTCAATCTTTTAATCCGATGTAATTTTTGATGATGATTTTTCAATCTTTTCCATCTATTTGGGGATGATATGTATGTGTATCATTGTAGATGTTGCAGTGAATGATCACCATGATGGTGGTGACTACCAACTGGGGCTTTATCCAACTGGATATCGAAGAAAATTGGGTCATCCTATTGATGATGATTCCAGCAGGAGAGTTGAAGTATCTAGCTGGACGCAAGATTTGGGTCTGTTTGAAAATAGATGATACCCCCAACTCCAATGGATCATCATTTTCTTTATTAAACTTATTTAAACTTGCTATTTGTGGGTATGCCCCATTTTTAGACAAACGCATGTGAAAGATACCAATCAACTTGCCGACTTGAACTCAAAATGGCTTGGTTGTTTGGAATCCCAGCCATTTCTGGTAAGTCATTGGGGATTCAGATCCAAATTCTGGTTCACTCCCCAACTTTTAAACTATTTTCCCATTAACGAATTGAAGTGTATCCCGTTGGAATCCCAATGATTGTTGCTGCAAATCTCGGTTTTGATGGTTTATACCTCATGAAATATCGGTCGTATCTCATGAAGTCCTGGTTAAAATACCACTTGTGCCAATTGGTTTTGAGACAAAACCCTGGTATACCCTGGGTACCCCAAAATGACTGGTTTATGGATGGTTGTCCCCCAAAATATGGCCAGTTCATAGGTTTTGACCCATCCCCAACGAAAACAATTTCATGACAAATCCCAATATATCCATTGTAGAGGTTATATCCCATTAAATCCCACATATTCCAGATACCCTGTGGCAATTTCACATCGCCATCGAAAATGGCCCATTTCTAGATGATAAACATGGTGATTGACCAAAAAATAACATGCTGGTTTTCCAGTTCGCTATGTTAGTCACAACCAGAGGCTATCTATTCCACATAACCATCTATAAGCAGCTATATAGGCATCTATATTAATAAACCATCTATATGGCTATGGGTCAAAATTGGGTACTCCAATAATTGGATGGTTAATACTAAACATAGACTAAGCCATCTGCGGTCCAGGTCTTTAATTTTGACGCATAGCCATATAGGTATAATGATCAGGTCGCTATGTTTTCCTATTCCATATCACCATCCATAAGTTCGATGACCCAGCCTGGCCTCCACAGCCCCCTGGCGACAGCGGTCACGAATCCGTCGGTGAACATCCGAGGAATCCTGGCGGAGGAGTCTTTTAGTGGGGGGATTCTATGGATATTCCATGGGCACTTCAGATATCATGTTCAGGATTCTATGGATAATTCAGGATAAAAGCAATGATTTCCATGAACAGATCGATTTAATGGGGATGTAATGGAGATTCAACAGGAATTTGACGAGATTTCGTGGCATTTAATGGGTGTTCCCATGAAACAAAATTAAACAAATGATCATAGTGCTGGATTAATGATGGATTTTGCTATCTAGAATGGTGATTTCGCAAAACTAGTAGATTGAGCAATTAAACATGGAGGTTCAATGATTCAATGGGGATTGAATGGGACAAACAACAAGAGTTGGCGATTAAACCAACAAGAACAGGATACTATAGAATTGAAGAAACCACAATGATGATATCATCGGATATACAACTGACAGTTAGGGAAGGGATCAAGCTATTTCAAGTAAAACACATGGGGATATAGGTCTATCTGAAAATAGGGTACCTTCAAGATCTACTGGTTGATCATCATTCTCTACAGTAACATAACCAGATATCTGGATAAGCCCCAGAGACAAACCCGAGTTGGGTAGTTCACATCTATAACGTCTATTTTTCCCTTAGGCTTCCCGTTATTTTTGATGCTTGAAGCTTAAACCCAAATATCAAGCTCTTGCTTACATGCCATCATGTCCTCATCTTTTCAGTCCTTGGATTCCCATGAAATATCCCCATTCTATGGCACGCCCCACAATGCACGAACCGTGGATCCATTGATTATGCTTGGTAAATCCGATGATGATCACCAGTTACACCCCATTAAGTCAGGGCTTAAACCTCATCATATCTATCCATGATTTGTTGGTTCAATCCCCGTTATTGTTGATTAATATCCCCAATATCGTTGATTCAACCCAAGTATATTGGCTATATCTATTGTTTGTATCCCATTACATCACTGTATGGGTTTGTGTGAACACGGACTACCCCTAACACCCAATGGATTGTCATAATTTTCCACTTTGATTCAAACATGTTTGCTATATCTCCAAGTCATGGGTTAAATTCAATTTTGGCTGTTCATATCCCATTTTTGTCGGAAAATAAGGTACCCCTAAATCCAGTGGTAGATTATCTTCCAAATCAAAATAGCCATTTTGAAAGTATAAGTCATTTTCAGACACACTCATATGGTTATGGGTCAAAGCCCTGGTACCCTAGGTACTCCAAAATAGTAAAGTAACTGGCTAATGGATGTTGATTCCCACAAAGAAGGTAATAAATTTCGACCCATCCCCATATCACTCTAGGGATGGTTTCTTATTTTGACGCCAGGTAGGACGCTCCGCGCACGCAACCAATGCCTCTTTGCCCTCGAACTCTTCACGCGACTGCGAGACGTGGATGACCGCCTGCGCGGAGGGGATCCTGGGAGGATCGAATGGGGATATCATGGGGATATGTCATGCGATAACATGATTTTGGGGTTGTCGGAAAATTAGGTTTACCATCAATTTTGGCCTATTTTAACAGGGAATAATATGATAAGACACCTGTGTTTCTTTTGGGTGCCCTAATTCAACACAAACACGTCCCCGGAGGATTTATTTTCGAAAAACCATAAATTTTCCAAGCCGGCCAATCACTTCTACACTAGTCTGGATCATTTAATTGTGCACCAGAGACATGTAGAATTGATGATTCTATGAATGACTGTCTTCCCTGGGATTTACATGCCACTGCTACCCAAATGGTCCCTGAGGTTCGCTTGATGGGATCTTACCACTTCTCCGAAGCACTTCCATAACCGCAAGCAGCACTGAAATCCCAGTCCCAGCTTGGCATTTTAACACACACAGTCCAAACAGGTCACTTAAAAAGGACTACAATCAAAAAAACATGGGCAAAAAAGGCATATCAAACGGAATACGAAGCCCTGACTATTCATCATGTTGTCAATAAACACAGGGACAATTGCAATCCTTTCCCCAAGAAAGCCGCTTGCATTGAGGGGGTTATGTCCCAAGTGTTATTGGCCGGTATTACATGACATTGACGCTCAGCCAGCAGCTCCATGTCAAGCAATACAGTGCCAGCTTCAATCCTCCTTTTTCGCTTCGAAGGGCAGCAAATTTCTTTGCGCAGCTGTCGATTGGTGGTTCGTCGGGGTAAGTGTGAATGAGAAGCATTCTCACTGAACCATCGGCTGGTTTTCACTGGGGCCAGCTTCGTGTGAGTCGACTTGAGTCGTTCCACCAGCCCTTGAAAGATTTGAACCAGATCATCATTGGAGCGAACATGCATGCCCATGTCAAGGCAGGCAACTTCCATTTTCAATACGCAGCTTTTAATTGACTTCCTGTTCGTTCTGATTTGCGGGCCTACTATGTGAGAGGTAAACCATCTGCAAATCTGCAAGAGGTACACCATCTGGAAACGGTGGGTTTTCCTGGTTGCCATGTTAGATCACAAGAGACTACGTGCAGTGTCACTGACATCGACAATCTTTCTGAGACCTCCCTCAAGCGTTGTGAAGTATCCCCGTGAGGATTTTGCGGACTATCCCAATTTTCATTGGGATGTAGCCCCACTACGATCAAGTTCAATTCTAAAAAGCCAGAGCAACAATAATAAGACAGATCGTGGTTTCAACGGATGATAGTGAGCATTCACGACAACATTTTTACATATTTTTACAACAAGATAAACACACACGCACACAATTTTTCATGATGATGTGTTAGAACCAACCTTTCCCCTCGCCTGCTCACTGGGCTCCAGTTCGGGGTCCTGCGAGTTTGGGGATGTGGGATTCACCCAAGGTTCACCTACCATTTGGGGATGGTGGGAAACACCATCCCAGCTATGGATTTTTGATGTTGGGGATGGTTTAGGATTATGATTATGATTAATCATTGTTATATGTTATTGTTATTATTGGGTTTACCACATGAGTAATTCCTTTGAGGGGGAGAGCTTTTAGCCAATGACAATCATGCAAGCTCTGCTGAAAATGGAAATCTAAAGAAACGGCCATGCCAAGGAAAGCTGTTATCCCAATGGTTTGGTTTTTGACCAACATTTGATCAGCACATCCTGTTTTGGGGAGGATCGAACAAGTTGCTATGGTTGTCAGCCTATCCAAGGAGTCTTCGTCAGCAGCTTCTGATCTGCGCCACTGTTACAAGCAGGTGATTCCAGGTGGAATGACACATGAAAATAGGTCTAAAAATAAGCTAATTGGGTAACTGTCAAGTGCCCAAATTGTAGGCTGGAACATGGTGGAACCAGCAAGACTTGGCTTTTTGGAACAACTTCCAACTATCTCAAGCATCACAACCACTCTGCCATGGCCGCATGTCTGGTGTCCAGCATCCCATGGTCATCTAAAATTACCCCAAAACTATTCATCTTTCAAGAGGTGAATGATCTACAATGTCTCATCTTAGATTTCGAAACGTCAATGGCCGGGGATACAAATTCCATTCAACTAGGAATGGTTCCCCCCTAGAAAATTACACCGACATTATGGTAGTCGCGAAAACACATCATTTACATTTATGGCTACCCTCATTTTAATATAGCTATGGTATGCTACGGTGGGGAAAACATCATCGAAATACCATACTGGACATACCTATCTTTTTATCATTGGATTGGTTCTAATGGACAATTTACAAGAACCCCAAATCAAGTTGATGGGGGTTTTCCATGGTTTCCGGTTCAGATTTTCCCTTCAACCAATCCAGTGATTTTCGGAACCACCAGGTTTCGAACCCCTCCTTCACCCGCCACTGCGTACCAGGCATGAGGCCTAGAAGCTACCTGAATAGTTGAAGTGCTTGGTGACAACATGGCTGATGTCTATGGTTATCTATGGGTTACATTCATATTTGAACATCTTATGTTGATGAACCAAATTAAATGCTCCAACTTGAGTTCTCATCTCTCCACCATGCTCAAGAGATTTTTGGCAGACTTGCAACCTTGTTCCATGCCTCAGAAACACCCCACAAGTAGAAACCAGAACAGGCTGGTGGAACCGTCCCATATCAATTTCCGTTCGAGGCTAGGCTCAACTCCAAAGATTCTCGTAATGGATGATTTCCTATTGATAACCATTCCTGAGATGCTACCATTCTTCTGCCATGATTCTACCATTCGTTTCATAGTTTCCATGATCTTAGCACTGTTTTCCTATTACCTTCCCTTATTTCAGATGATTTTACCACTATTTTCTCTTGCACCTTTCCATTGCTATGCTTTTTCTTCATTTCTGCGAGCTTGGGGCTGCGGAGGAGTTTTTTGGTGATGGGAATCCCCAACTCCAGGGGGATCTGCCCTCCAGGAAATCAAACATTGCAGGCTTAATATCCCCTAAAAATGGAAGTTTTAATTGGGGACATCAACTACAAATCATGGATTTTCCATTGCTATGTTTGATTTTGATAGGGTGCTCAATCCAATCCAGGAATTTTTGATATGGTTCGTGCATCAGAAATTGGCAGTAAGGAACCACCCTTATCATGCTGTAAGAATGCAGCATCTTCCCAAACCTGAGGAAACACTCTGGCAAACATGGTACGGCTGGCAAGGAGATAGGAACGCATCCACCAGCAATCCAGGGGAAACATCTATCAACCAGAGCTTCTTTAGGTCACTCACCACTCTGAGAAAATATGAAACTTTTCGTCCTTTCACAAACTTGACGTGGGTTGCATTTGTTTTTGGTTTGGAGAATCCGCGTGAAAACAACATCATCGTTAGGGCAACTGGTCAGTTGCGAGGTCCTCAAATTCCAAATGGCTGCTTCGCAAATCCCCTAAGTTAGTTGACAACTTTTTAGTATAGATGGGTCTGTCTGAAAATGGGGGTATATCATGGTATATCCTCTAAATATGGCCATTTAATGGGGAAAGTGATGACTAACCAATGGATTTAGAGGTACCATATTTTGACACAAACCCAGATGGTACACACAGCAACTTTACCACCAACCATGCAAAAATCCAGGTGTTTTGATGACGCGAGAAAGCAACCCAATGCTATTTTTTAACCATCCCAATTCACCAATCATGACTGGGGCTCATAATAGACATCATTTCCAGTTTTACCCAATTTCATAAACCAGAAAAACATTGGGGATAGTTTATTGTAGTTATCCCATATTTATCCCTTAGTATACCACTATCCTATCCCATATTTATCCCTTATCTATCATTATTATTATCATTATTATTATCATCATTATTATTATCCCACTATCATCCTAATCAATCCATGATGCTTTATGTTTGGGGATGGTTTATAGCATGGGCTTTGCGACAAAACAAAACCATCCCATGCTCCCATCTTTTGTGCGGTGAGACAGCTGGTGATCAACTGGAGCTGAGCAACACCAAGGGATCTCACCAGTGACATGTCTGTTGGTTTATAAAGCCTGGTTATTGGATATAGCAACTATAGAATACTATAGTTGGTTTATGAACTCTAAAATCCTATAGATAATCCTAGTTGAGAGTTGGCTTTTCAACTTTCAATGCGAGAGATAATATATTGCCATTAAAAACCCAAGTTTATTGGAATGATGAACCAACTTGGCTATCTTTTTTTAAACCCCACCTTTGGTTGTGAGTGTTTCAAGCTCCATCCCATGCTTCAGTACCTGGGTGAAACCGATGTGATTAGCAATGCAGAGCACTCACCATGATGGGAAACATCTTTGGAGCCTGGAAAGGCAGCGATTTGGACTGGGGCTCATCGGTTTTTGTTGGGCCCACCCCAATTTTTCTGGGGTCATGGTGACGGGAAACCATCTGTGTTGCCTTGTTTGATGCGCCAAAAAAACTTTTCAGAATGATGTGGGCCATGAATAGGTACTAAACGAACGTGAACGCTGTGGCGCAAGGTGAATGTTATGCCAGAGTTTCACCAGAGGCAACTTTAAGCGGATTCCAAACTCAGTGCACCGGAACTGCTCGGGACTTTTTTTTTGTCCTCCCCAAACAGGTGGTTTTTGGGTCAACTCCAATTCTAAAGTAGTGGCGATTTGAACACTTTCCAGCATCTTTTGGGGTCTCCCATATCCATTCTTTTCTATGATTTTCCATTGTTTTCCGTGATTATCAATAGTCTTATACAGAAGTATCGATGATCTTCGCCTCTTTTCCCCTCTTTTCCCTCTATTTTCCACCATTTTCCACCATTTTTCCACCAAGTTTCCACCATTTTCCACCAAGTTTCCATGGATTTTCTTCGTATTTTCCCCCCCATTTCCCCAGCACTTCGTCCCCCGGCCATTCTCGGCACCTCGGGGGGCTGGGCGCGGCCGCAGTGCAGTTCCAAACGGAGGAGGCCCTGGTCCAAGGCCTGGCAGAAATCACAGGGGGAAAGGTGATTTTAGCCTCTGGTAAACATGGGAAAACCATAGGAAAATGGTGATTTTAGCAACAGATTCTGGAAGCATATTCCTTGTGGGGGGTTCCATAAATGGAGGATACCCAAAAATGGATGATTTATAATGGAAAATCCGAAAATAAAATGGATGACTTGGGGGTACCCCTATTTTAGGAAACCTCCATATGGAGAAGTGGAGTGATTTTTACTATACCCTCTGGTAAACTAACAGTTTGCTATTGAAAATGGCCATAGAAAGTTCATGGATTTTCCCATGAAAAATTTAGCGATTTTCCATAGCTATGTAACAGTTTACCAGAGGGTAGCAATAGAATCTGGAAGCATTTTTTCTTTCATTCAGCAGCGGTTGAAGAAATCTTCGTGCTGTCTTGCTCAATCTGGAAGCTATAACCAATCAACATGGGGATTCATTCCAACAAAAGAGGGTTTTTGGTTTCGAGAAATAGGGTTCTAAACAATGTGGTGATAACTTTCTTTTGTGGATTGATCGGGATATTTCACCACCAAACATGGCATAGTAGTTATGGTAGATAAACTGCGACACTTGGGACATTTACCAGCAGAAATAGGGGCAATGAGGATATGGACTAAAGACTAAGATGTTGACCCTGAACTTGGAATACTTCACCATGCACTTGTGATATCTCACAGACGTAGGTGGTCTAAATGGGATCCACGGACCTCCAGGTTGCTGAGATGGAAAGTAATGTCCTGGATTCATAAACCGGGCCTGTTGGGAAAGTACCAATTTTAGGATGTGTCAGGATGTTGAGGGTAATCTCCACTGATAGTCAGGATTTATGAATCTGGGCTTGACATTGATGGGTTTGTCTGAAACTAATGTACACATTCCATCCATTGGATAGTTTTCTGGTTTTCCCCAAGAAAGTTGCTGTTTGGAAGGTATTGCATACCTTACAGCAGCCTGCAACTAGAAAGAAAAGTTGGACAACTGAAGATTATAGTGGAAAGATCATTGAACTAACATCCTGGAAACACTTTTTGGCATCTTTTTTGGGACCCAATCATCATATTGGTAATCACATTTATATATATATATATATATATTGTGAATGAACAACTGAACCCAGTCAGTTTCCAGGTGTTTGCACTTTCATCAGAGGACGACCGTCCATTCATGCGAGCCACTTT
>BGPT01000054.1:425282-439128 GCA_003297045.1 Symbiodinium sp. clade C Y103
AATCGTGTGCTGCGCTTTGGAGGGAAAAGCATCGCATTGTGCGTTTGGAGATTCTTGGATATTCATCTTCCTGGTGCGGCTGCCAGTGTTGAACCCAGTCCACAATATATATGTATATATATATATATATATACATATGTACGTATAAATACGAGTACATATACATACATACATTTACACATATATCTATAGATATACATATGCATTTTCATATATATATATATATATGTACACTATATATATATGTACACTCTATATATATATACATATACACATACAATCACATAGATATGATATGTTTGAGAGATTATATGCGATACATAGAAGTGACCACTCCATCCATCAGATACATATGTAATGTTAGTATAATATGTTGTACTTTATCTACAACTCAATTTTACTAAATGATGTAATTGTATGTATATATATAATATCTACTATACAGTTGGATACAGCTGGTATATCAGCTGCTACTGTTGAATGTGCCACCATCAGATGATCTATCGCTGAAACCCAAAAAAAGGTCGTCACTGCCCCAGAGCTGGTCACAGTCATGCAGAGGAGAGCGGGGTTCCTGACATCTGGGATTCCAAAGGATTTACCATCAACCATGGAGATTCAAATGGATTTAACCATCCAGAATGCGCATACTTCATGAGGATACTGGGTATATAACCAATAATTAGCACATACCCTCCGATAGTTTACCAGTTTGCTAGTGCACATGGCTCAATTGTGGATGAATTACCTATGAAACATGGTGATTTTCCTCAGCACAGGGTTCAACTACCAGAGAGTATACAATATCCATGACCATTTCAGGTACCTGAATTAAACGTACCTACCATATATAAGGCATATCTAAGGGCTGTTTTTTCAGGGGTGATGTTCCCAAAAGCTGGCTTTATTATGGTACAGCACCTCCATTCCAGGGTCCTGGAATTCCCATTGATCCAATAAGAACTCGACGTCAGTTTCATGTCATCCAAGTTCTACCCTGGTTTTTTTGGCTCCCCGACTTTGGGAACCCCTTTTCCAATCAGGGTAGTAAAGTCCATCATTTCAGCGGCAAACATGAGGAACCACTAGTCGTGATGGTGGTTTTTGTTTTTAAAGCAACGAACATGAAACATGATAGACTTTCACCAAATTTGGGTGTGTATATACATATGCACAAATCATTAAGGCATATATGTAGATGATTTTGAGTTATTAAGAAAATACTGTTCCTAATGATCAACATTTGCAAGGGTGAACGGTGAACCCTCCACGTAGCTACGCGAGGACTCGGCACCATAAGTGGTTTGTTCCTGTGGAAAACATCCCAAATTTGATCAGTTGAGGTGTGTAAAATTTGGCCAGAGATTGGCAGAAAGTTGGCACAAAATTATCAGATTCTTCAGGTTCTACCCTTTGTACCAGTTCAAAAAAGCTGATTCATGCCTTGTTAAATATAAATCCATGGGTCTAGGAAAATAGGGACATAATGACCTATCAAAGTGTAGCGCCAGCAATAGCAATGGGGGCATCAAGGTCAATGAGGATCACCACTGAAAATTGGTAAGGCACTGCCACCATCAGAAATAGGTTTCTACATTTTCTCACTTTTGCAAAGAAGTATACATCAAAGACAAGCAACACATGTTTATTTGATCCAGTTTCCACATTTATTAGAAACCATCAGAATCTCATGGTGAATCATCATTTTCCCCCTTAGCACCGTTATTTTAGGGATAATCCCCCATTTTCCGAACTAACGCCTCGTCTGAACCGGTTTCAAATGGCGAATCATGGCGTATCTGCCAGGAATAAACGCCTCACACGACGTGGAGTAGGTGAATACACGAAGGCGGATGGTATGTTGGGAAAGGTTTTGATTCAAGAGTGAAAGTCAGGGTATTTAGACAACAACAATGCTGATTTAACCAACAAAAATGGTGCCATAATTGGGATATGATGGGATATTATGTAACATTAATATATCTGGGTAAATTATAGTGAGCTCACGTTGTGATCCTTACTGAAATCATGTTTATATATACTCGTATATATATATATACATATATATTGGGAATCATACCCAAATGGCCGCAAATATACATGCACAGTACAATAGACATATATATATATATATGTAAATATTGATGAAATATTGTCATTCACCCAGACATATTATATAAATATATATATACATGCACAGTACAATAGGTATGCCGATACCTATATATATACATATTACATACACGGACAGACACACACACAGTATCTAGAAGGTTTCTATAACATACATATCATTAGATATCATTATATATACATGTTCAAACCAAGATATGTTATAGAATTCTCTCTCAGTAGAATGTCTTTGTGACCGTGTTGTTGCTCTTAAAACCTCAAGGGATGCTGCCACGTCCAGGAACGAATGGAAGATGTGATCAAAGAGATGAGAATCATTGCATCGAGGTTCGTAGCTGCGAGATGACCTGCAAATGGGCGACTTCCCCAACAAAATTTTCGGGACTTATCACATAACATACAAAGGACTTGAGCACCAAAACTGGTGACTTAAGCACCAACAAAAATGGTGGTAGACTGGGTATATAATGGGGATATGATGTACTGTAATTGATAGTGGTATATCACCTGGATATGGGTATATTCATGATAGAATGATCACTAGAAATGATGGGAATGGGATTGGATCATCCCAGCAATGGCCAAAGCTTTCAGGCTACATACTGAGATACCATGGGAATGGCAAGAACCGTTGGGTCGGTGTTCAAGAACAGACGCCCAAATCCAGAGGTTTGTCACCCTTTTCTCCATAAGATTTTGCATCTTTGGGGTATTCACCATTTTTGGACACACCCGTAAAAAAACGAGAGTGCAACCACTTTTCAGAGTTGGCAAAGGTTCAACCAGAGGACCGTAACAAATGCCTTGGAGGTCGTCACTTTAATTGGCGATCTGGGAGCCAAAGCGTGGCCTATCAAGGGGTATCATGGGGTATGGCTCAGGACAACACCTTATTACTTTGCCATATGATCCAGCAGTTTTGCTTATTTATTTCAATATATTTCATATGTCAAGATGTGATTGTGAGTAGTTTTTACTGCCATACTTGCAGGATCCTCCCAGTTAGGTAGCTAATAACTCTGATATGTAACTCCGCTAACTGGATATATCTCATTGAAAGTGGGTTTGTACATTTGTAACCCCAGTTACTCAGCTACTCACCAGTTGCTCTTCGAGGGACGATCCTCATTTTCCCCATCCCTGCCATAGATTCAGGTACTCAGAATCTCATATTCCTGGTATAATACAATATTTCACGATGTAGATGGATACACACACACACAACATAATATATATATATATATATATTATAATATGTATATATCACTTATATACCCCCATTCTATCCCGACGAAATGGGCCAAGCAGCTGGCAGGTTGCGCGGTGAATCGCCAAAGCGCTCGCAGCAGTTGCAGACCGTGATCTCCTGGCGCGGGCCCCAGGAAAACCCAGGAGAAATGGATGGTTTTTGATGTGTTTGGCCAGGAACACCTAGGAAAAATATGGAAAAAAAAATAGGAGGGAATCACCGATTTTTTGGGCTCAGATTTTGTGCAACATGGGTAAACATGGGGAATGGCTGCGTATCTTAGTGGTTCACTTAAAGCTCTATTGATCTTGGTTGCCAGCTGCGTCTCAGGAGATCTTTTGTGGAGCTAATGTCCATCCCGGATCTGGCCACTCAGGTGATGCGGGCTGTTTCTGAGTTGCTGGGGTTCAGGATGGCTTAAAGATGGGGTACCAATCAACCGCCAAGAGTTGGTCAATTTTTGCAAAAAAACATTGAACCTTGATGAATTTTGAGACGTACTCAGATGGTCTGGTGTGGCTCATTTCACCCTGGGACTGGGTTGACTGACTGTGGAGCATCCTCAATCTATGCACCAAAAAACTGGTACTTTGCTGTGAACTGAAGATGCATGGTGAACTGACCCATACCCAGACTTCATCAAAAGCAAAATGTTTGTTCTCAGAAATCACATTGGCTTGAGATTGCTCCTTTGAGGTTGTCCAAGACGGTCAAAAAAACCAGGGTATACACTCCCTGAAATCAAATGGTTTCCATCATTTGGCCCTGAAAATGGCCAACTTCTAGGGGGATACCTCATTGCCCCTGGACCCACTGAATCCTGCATTGCCGCGCAGGCCCGCCCTGAAATGGTGCAGGACAGCTCTTCAGATTCCCACTGACTTGTGCGTCTCATTTGGGCATGGCGAAGCTTTGACACCCCTCTGAAAACCACACCACTTGGAACATGTTTGGGTCAGTTGAGCATCAAATCCTGGTATGGTATCCGATTTTGACCCTTCAATTGATGTTGGGCAAGCCGTTGAACATGTGTCTGCACATTTCCCCGGCGGGCTACCAGAATATCTACACAGCAAGCAGGAGATGTTCAACATCCATTCCACGCTTCGCGATGAACGCGTTCAGCAAAGTGGTTATGAGGTGCGCGTGATGTGGGTACAGTGATGGTGATGCTTGTGGGTGCCTCTGAGAACGGGGTACGCTCCCCAAAAGTGCAATTTTACGAGGGAATGTTGTGATTCTCCAATGGATTTCGGGCTTCTCTATTTTCAGACAAGCAATATTAATATACACAAGTAAGAACTTGGGGTATTCAACGACAATGCTGCTACTGCTGCTGATATGGTGACCATGAGTTGACGGCCTGCGCAGAAACCCGGCAATGAAAATGACTCCTCTACAGATCGCATCTGAGGATATCTCAGGAGCTACTTGAATCATCTTTGGTTTCCAACATCCACATCGGCACCTACGAGATAGACATGATCAGGCTATCTAACGTCATCGAACATCATCGAACATCATCAAACCATAGATGTATCAACCAGAAATCTCAGTGATATCAGTTATAACCCAAGCATAACCTTGCATTTCTTTGCATATTTTGACGATCTCACTATGTGTGCCACCTTCGCCCACCGCCAGATGTTCAAGATGCGCATGATGCGGTCGAGTTTTCACCTCACTCAGGCGGCCGTTGCTGGCAGTACCCGGGCATTTCTCAATGGGAGCATGACCATGATGGAGATTGGAGAAGGTTGCAACTTGAAAAAAGACAAATTGTTTGATCCCTGGATATCTGGATAACAACATGTTCAATCATATGAGATTTGTATACATCCGAAGTGGGAGTGAATGAAGGGGAATGGATATACATACGTAAGCTTATCCAAACTTCTTGGTACCCCCCAAAGGTGCACGTAGCAACACCAGCTGAAGCCGATAAAAACGCCACCTCTCCGTGCAGACTCGGACCTGTCGTGAAAAGATGATGATGGTGGTCAATGGATTTGTCGCTTGAACTGCACCAAATGGGGATGGGTGAAAATTTGAGTCTCAGGGCACCACAGATTTTAGTCCATAATTAAGTAATCATCTATTTTTAGCGGTACCCTATTGTGACCCGTACCCATGTAGTGACCTCCCGAGAAAATTCAGAACAGGTTCAATTTGGCAGAAATTGGGGATTGGATTTTGTTTTTCTATCTTGTTGGGGTTTGCTTTTTATATATACATACTCTGGACATGTTTTTTCTGAACTGGCAAACATCGAGGGCGTTCACTCTTTTTCTAGAAGACTCCCAAAATTTCAAGGAAACAATGGGATCAAATCTTGCAATCCTTGAAACCATTTCACCATCTGCATACCCTCTGGTAATTAAACGTAGCTATTGAACATGGCCATAGAAATAGTGGATTTTCCCATAAAAAATGGTGATTTCCCATAGTTATGTTGGTTTACCAGAGGGTAATCCCCCGTTAATATTAGACACCGCCCCAGAGTCACCACGGCGGATTAGTTTTTTGGGTTTTCTCCACATATCACTGGGACTCAGGGTGTGTCCGGACCTCCGGTGTTTTTTATGTCACCAGATTCGCCTGATCTGGTCGCATTGGTCTGGAACGCAAACCAAGGCTAGCATCAGTATCATGATGAGTCTCATTATCTTAGGACCGCGGGAGCTTACAACGGGAGTTGTTTGTGTGGTCATGGGGATGATGTGGCCATGAGTGGCTAAAATGATGGCAGTTTGAACAGGTAGAACATGGCTTAGTGGGCAGTTGATGTTTGAGAGCAAACAGTAGTTCCCATTGTTTTCACATCTTCAGAAGGATTTCACATTCACATCCTTGAGACTGAGATTGTATAGTCAACCTCTCCTGACATGAGTATGTTGAGCTTATGACCACTCACTAACTGCCACTAACGGTGCTCACTTGTGCTCGGCACTCGACTCTCGACCACAGACCTGGAATTCTGGTGCAGGATTCAGTATGGATGTGGAGCCTCAATGGGTTGCTTGGAGTTCAGCATCCTGACTTTTCTTACAATTGTTTATATAAAGCATCTTAAAACCGTGTTCGAAAGCATCTTGCAGAACAATGACATGATGGCAGATCCTCTTACCTGCACAGTACTGGAAGTCATTCATCCAAATATTTGGTTTCTTCAAGCAGCAGCGTCTTTTTTATATGCCTCCTTTTAGCGAAACATCTTCATTGGCGACCACCAGGAAACTCAACCTTTAACGGCCTCCGCTGTTCTGGGGAGTTACAGGGGGTGTGGGGAGCACTGTTTTTTGTTGATTTTTGAGACGCATCGCATGCTGTCTTGAAATGTGTAAAGTGAAGGTTCACTTTAGTCTTGCCTTGTAAATCTTGTAACTTATAACAATGTTCCGATCGAGCAGGTTCATTTTCACGCATTCCTGAATCTTACGCAGCGAAACTCTTCCGTTTGTGAAGACTTACTGCTTGCTGCACTGAAATTATTTAGTTTTGTTGCGTGTGTTTGTGTTCAGACGCACTGCATTCTGTTCGTTTGCTTGCTTATATCTCGCCACCAGGTCACACCATGTTTTCCTGGATGTTCAGACAAAGCTGCGAAGGCAGTGTCTAGGAGAACTAGGAGCAAGCACGAAAGTTGTGAACATCTGATACATAAGCTTGGAACATCCCGGAACAACACATACGCACACAAACAATGCTGACGCAAAAAAATGAACACAGAGACAAAGTCTTGCAGAGCCCGTTACAGCCTTTAGTTTTCCTTTTGACAAGACAAACCCACCACATGTTGGTTCTGGGATGATGATCAGAAGCTCCAAGTTACCCCAAACCACAGTCACGAAGAGCGACATCACCTAATGTCTTCGGCCCCTTTTAAAATTTGGTCAAAACCCCGGACAATGTAGAAGTAGTCAACGCAAATCACAAAAGTTCAACATTCACTTCACTACAAGTAGATCCGCATGGAAGGCGACCGTACCTCTTTATCTCTTCTAAGTATCGAAAGTACATCCGGGCTCTACAGAAACGATGCCTATAGCGATGCCCGATTTTTACACTGTCGAAGTTGGGGACTGTTGTGGTCTTGAGTTGGAGTAGCGATGCCCCTAGCAGTACCTTTCCATGCAGCAATGCCAAAAGCTCGCAACTTTTTTTCCCAAGTTCTCAACTCAAGTTGGAGCATTCTTCTGGATCAATATGATTTCTTGTCTCATTTGCCACAAAGGTGTCTCAGGTCAGGGTGCCTTTCAAAAGATGGACAACCAATGACAACCATATAAAGCTTTCCTGATCTTTCCTATACATGTTCTCATCCGAGTCTGGGATGTACTGGAATCTCGGACTCAAGACAATCAATGGTGCAGTAAAACCTGGACAAACACATGGATTTATTCCAGTAAAACCATGTACTGTAATACCAGCCTGATGCCCATCTAAGTGCCCTTAATGAAGGCGAGGTGGCAAAAGGCTCCACAGATCGAAATTTATAAACCAGTGGTTTGAGAAACGTGGGGGACACCATAAATTTGATGACCTGTAATCATTGTTCTGCTCATGATTATGTTGAATACATATAATATATATACTTGGGTCTTGAGTTATGTCGCATCTTCATGTTGAAGTCGCATCGTCACTGCGCGGGTGGCATGCTTTATCGAAAAAGAGTTAGAATCGTATAGTTAATTATTATGAAATTATTGATTTCTCTGCGCGCCCACAGTGTTTTGTTGGTTATTTGGTTTGTTGCGTGTCTGTTCATGTGTTTCTTGTTTGTGCNAGTTAATTATTATGAAATTATTGATTTCTCTGCGCGCCCACAGTGTTTTGTTGGTTATTTGGTTTGTTGCGTGTCTGTTCATGTGTTTCTTGTTTGTGCCTACTCCCTGCCCATTCTGTTCAAGTTTTGCTGCTCGATTTTGGGGAAGGATTTTGGAAAGGGTCTTGGAATTGGACTGTTTGGGCTCGTTGATAGCTCGTTCGTAGCTCGTTTTGAACTCGTTTTTTTTGGGGCACCCACAGCCCAACTTTCTCAAGTACGACACAGCTGAATTCTTTGTTTCTGGCGAGCCTCTGAAGAACGTAAACAAAGGAAATCCTTTGTATCAGGAGTTTGCCAAAAAAGTGATCAACGGTCAAATCCTTCAAACGAAGGAGGAGCGATCCAAATGGCTGATCGCTTGGAAAGACAACAGATCCTGGCGCTTCAGCAACGTACCAAAGTCGCGATGAGACAAAAGATTACCTCGCATGTGCAACTCACAGAGCTTGGAGAGTTCAGACTTTCGGGTCTGTAACATTGGTTTTATTTCTGTGATCCGTGCTTGTACGCATACTTCTGCCCGTGCTTCTGCCAATGGTTTTGTCGGCAAAACCGCGCTTAATTTCTAACCTGTGAAAACCAGCGCCCCAATGGAAAGTGTATGTAATTGATGCGTCGTTTTCATTCAAAACATACCTAAACTGACGCGCGCGGGGTGCAAAATAAGATTTTGATCCAAAGATTGGATTTTCTGAATTCATTGGCGCCCGCAATGAATTCTTACAAAAAATGATGCTTGTGATGTGACTTCAACGTCGTGATGTGCTTTGGCTTTTTCGTGGCGCCCGCCACGCATGATGTGCCTTTTGCGGCGTGATGTGACTTAAGTCGAGTTCTCGTATATATATATATATATTTACAGAATATAATATGTGGACATACATTGTTTCCACACTTCTCTAGTTTTCCCGCTTGTGCATGTTCATCCGGAGATGCAACGGATTGCAGCGAGCGTATGATGCCAACAGAGGGGGCATTCTGTTCAACGAACTGGGAATGAGATGAAATTAGTCTACTGTAGTTGATGCTGGTCAAGCTCAATTCATGCATCAATTTGTCTCAATCTATCGGTTTTGGTTGGCTGCTGCCTGTTCTTGGTGGATTTGGGTTGCATCAAACCACAATTGGATAAATGGGGTGGATTTACAATTGGCGATCCGTTGCAAAGGCTCAAAATATCAATGCGCTTCGCTCATGTTTACGATTGAAAATTGAAAGGATGCTTCGCGTCCATGTATCGCTACCGAGTGGTCGCAGCGAATCGTTGCTACTCCCAGAACTTTCTACAGTCGGGGACCTGCAAGTTCTGGCCCAGCAATCTTTCGGACAGAAGTTCTTGAGGCTTGTGACAGCAACACATCGTGCCCTTACCCAACCCATGGACTCATTGCAAGCTGCAGGGATCCAGGAAGAAGAGCACCTCACTGCACTTGTGCAATGCGCAAAAATAGCGGCAACCGCTGAAGCCTTTGCAGTTTGGTGTTGCGGAGGGGATCGGATCGTGACATGGGGCAGTCCGAGCTTTGGTGGTGATAGCTCCAGAGTTAAAGATCAGCTCAAGAACATCCAGCAAGTTCAGGCCACAAAACATGTACTCGCACAAGGTGCAGCATTTGCCGCCATCTTGGCTGATGGGTCAGTTGTGACCTGGGGCGATCCAGCATGTGGTGGTGACAGCTCCTCAGTTCAAGACCAGCTCAGGAACGTGCAGCAGGTCGAGGCCACAGGATTTGCATTTGCTGCCATCTTGGATGATAGATCGGTTGTTACCTGGGGCAGGGGCAGGCATGGTGGTGAGAGTTCTGCAGTCCAAGGACAGCTCCGGAATGTTAAGCAAATTCAAGCTACTGAGTTTGCATTTGCAGCAGTCTTGGCCAACGGATCAGTGGTTGCCTGGGGTGATCCAGACTTTGGTGGTGACTGCTCCGGAGTTCACAGCCAGCTCCAGAATGTGCAGCAAATTCAGGCCACAACTTTTGCATTTGCCGCCATCTTGGCCGACGGGTCAGTTGTGACCTGGGGCGATGAAGAAAGTGGTGGTGACAGCTCGGCAGTGCAACATCTGCTCACGAACGTGCAGCAAATTCAGGCCACAGGTAGCGCATTTGCTGCGATCTTGGCTGGTGGATTTGTCGTTGCCTGGGGCGATCCAGAATATGGTGGTGACAGCTCCGCAGTGCAAGATCAGCTCAGGAGTGTGCAGAAGGTCAAGGCCACAAAGGGCGCATTTGCCGCCATCTTGGCCAGTGGATCTGTCGTTACCTGGGGCAATCCAGATGGTGGTGACAGCTCTGCAGTGCAAGATCAGCTCAGGAGCGTGCAGCAGGTTGAGGCCACAGGATTTGCATTTGCTGCCATCTTGGATGATAGATCGGTTGTTACCTGGGGCAGGGGCAGCGGTGGTGGTGAGAGCTCTGCAGTCCAAGGACAGCTGCGGAATGTTAAGCAAATTCAAGCTACTGAGTTTGCATTTGCAGCAGTCTTGGCCAGTGGATCTGTCGTTACCTGGGGCGATCCAAAATGTGGTGGTGACAGCTCTGAAGTGCAAGATCAGCTCAGGAGCGTGCAGCACGTTGAGGCCACACGTAGCGCATTTGCCGCGATCTTGGCTGGTGGATCGCTTGTTACCTGGGGCGATCCAAAATGTGGTGGTGACAGCTCTGAAGTGCAGGATTTGCTCGAGTGCTTGTAGAATTTTATAGATTTGTTATCGCCTTTTTAGCCCGAACGTCCTTGAGGAGTAATGTAATTAGACAAGAACATATTGTGAGAACATGCTGCAAGAAACAGTTCGTTCGTGGGCCACTGTCTTTGATCCTGCCCCTCCCAGTAGGCTCTTCTCATTTGATTTGCTCCACATGGATGGAGGACACAACCAAGATACAAGATGATACTTCAGCAAGGGCAGATTTGCAGAGCAAGAACAAGTAGCAAAATGGACATGGCAATTTCAACATCCACCAGAAACGTAGATGATTTCCATTGATTTCCCTGGGTTGAAAGTTGAAACCAGTGATTTTCTAGCCATGTGCTTGGTGCCGCAGGCGAACCTTGATTTGCTCTCCCATGATGGATTTGATCGCCATGTTGGTTCAGCTTCCACTGGATCCCAGGTTGGCTATGCAGTCCTGGAATGGATTTTTGCCCTGGTGAGGAGCCTCAGTCATGTCAAAGTGATGTTGCCCTCTTAAAACCTCCACAAAAACAGGGCATTTCCATGCATTTCCCAGCTAATTAGCCATGTTATCCATGTTTACAATGTTTGATTATCCATGTTATCCATGCTATCCAGCTAATTAGCTAATTATTACAATGTTTGATTATCCGTGTTATCCATGCTATCCAGCTAATTAGCTAATTACTAGAGGTTATGGCTGTTGGGTCTTTCATCAGCAGGACTTTTTGCGGCAGTAGCTGTCGTCCCCCATCGGAACTGAGGTCTTTGTCATCGAGGTTGTTGTGAAGTTGCTGCTGCTGTCTCCGCGAGTCTACTTCACTGGCACGAATTATGCCTGGAACATAGGAGCCCAAGCGAGTTGGATGTGCCAAAAGCTGGATGTCTTGAAAAGCTGGGTGTGTCCAAAAATGGACCGAAAACAACTCGTCCAATCTATGATTTGTTAAGCTTCGGAACCTTTCCTTCACTGGGCATGGCCCGAATGGTTCAATGATGTTCAAATCGCAAGTGTTGGTGGCTTTGTTGAAATCCCAGGGCTGAAAACACGAAAAAAACAATGTCCAATTGTTGATCAGCAATCACAATCCTTGGTTGGTTGTCTCTTGGCTTATGGTTCGTCAAATATATTTTTATGTTAATTACTTGGACGCCAAGTTCTGGTGGTTGCTGTATCATTTTTCATGAGTGGAATTCAAGTTTTTGTTGGCTAATCCGAGCTTTTTGTTGTTGGTTAACTCATCATTTTTGTAGAAGTGAGTGCAACTTTATTATTGCTGGCAACGCTTCTTGTAGGTCTGTATCAATCTCGATTCATACTGCTTCGTTCCCCACAATTCACCAAGAATCCCGTATTGGATGGCTTAAAACCACCTTGGATGACTTAAAAATCACCCCATGTCCGGCCCATGTCCTAGGTTTGTTTAAGGTGTTTTTTCATTTTCCCAATAGGGAAGTCCACCATTTGATCGCGCATTGGTGCCTGAGTGGCTGAGTGGCTGCACCGCTGAGTGGCTGGTGCAGCCACTCCACCAAAGTGGCTGAGTGGCGCAGAATGGCCTGAGTGGCTCAGTGTGTGATGTTACCTCTAGGTTTGGGATTATGGGGGATTAGGGGTGGGTGGGGGTCGTGGCTGAGTGGCTGCTTCGATTTCTCGTGCCGTGCTGCTCCACGTCACCATTTGGAGAACCTGTTTGGGAATATTTTTATCATGGTTTTTGGAAACCAAAAAAACGCAAATCCAGCCCATGTTGGTTTAGAACATTTTATATCATTTTATAACTATCAGCTGAATTCTATTGAATTAATGGTGTATGGTAGATATTTCCATACTATAGTATCTATATAGTATTCTTACGCGCTGACACCATCGTTTGCCCAGGAATTTAAAGGGTATTACGATAGTTTTGGTTCGAGGGACATAACATGTTAATTGCTCCATGTTACCAAAACTATGATAGCATATCGATCACACAATCTTCACGATTATCCAGGATCTTCAACTGTCGAAATGATGAGATTTGTACCATGATTGTACAACTTCTATCACATAACCATAGAATTCTGTTCTAACAACAAACTGATCATGCTGATTCAAAGTGCGTCCATGTTTGCTGTTCAGTGCAACACTGACACTATATATACATATCATTACCATTTAGGTTGGGGGGGATTGCGGGGTATCCTGATTGTTGATCATCCTTACATGAGAGATTCTTCAACAAACTGCCTTCACTCATCATTAACATTTAGGTTGGGGGGTTGGGGAGTATCCTGCTTGCCGATCATCATTACATGACAGAATCTACTACCTGACATGAAAAAATGATGATGATGATGATGATGATGATGATGATGATGATGATGATGATGATGATGATGATCCTTCCGGGTCCGGGCAAACGATGGCGTTGGACCGTATTCTTCGTATTCACCATGGTATTCACCATCAACCATAGAATTCACCATAGATACCATAGATACTACAGAAACCATAGGGGGAGGGCACTAGTATTCTATAGTATTCTTAGTGCTTATTATGAGCTGAATATTTAAACCAACATAGCCATGGGGGGGCCCACCACCTGGCCGCAGGAGACTTACTCCTGACCTGTGTGGCGGTGGCGGATGTCATCATCAGCAGCACTGCGTCGACCTCGGGCTCTGCCAGGATGAGTGGCTCGGTGGCCACCAATGGGTCCTTGGAGAGTCATCCAAATACGACAATGGGATCCAACCAGCAAAAATGGGCTTGGAACTGGGGGAAAAATTCTGGGATCAAAATGGACATGATTTCAACTAGACGACGGATGGCCCGAGAGCGAAGAGAAGTATAGTGAAAATCGTATAGCATGAAAAATATAGAGAGAAATAGAATAAGATGTCTCAAAGAAAGAAGATGTCAATAAATAAGGCGCAAATAAAAAGAGATTGAGGAGTATGTGAAGATGTGAAGATGTGA
>BGPT01000054.1:440130-461482 GCA_003297045.1 Symbiodinium sp. clade C Y103
TTTACACACAGACCCTTTTACACACAAACGCTTTTACACACAGACCCTTTTACACACAGACCCTTTTACACACAGACCCTTTTACACACAAACGATTTTACACACAGACGCTTTTACACACAGACCCTTTTACACACAGACCCTTTTACACACAGACGCTTTTACACACAGACGCTTTTACACACAGACGCTTGTACACAGAGACGCTTTTACACACAGACCCTTTTACACACAAACACTTTTACACACAGACGCTTTTACACACAGAAGCTCTTACACACAGACGCTTTTACACACAGANAGACCCTTTTACACACAAACACTTTTACACACAGACGCTTTTACACACAGAAGCTCTTACACACAGACGCTTTTACACACAGACGCTTTTACACACAGAAGCTTTTACACACAGGCCCTTTTACACAGTCTGCGAAAATGTGTGTCTGGGAAAATGTGTGTCTGGGAAAATGTCACAGACGCTTTTACACACAGATGCTTGTACACACAGTTGAAATCGCAAGTTTACCTCAGTTTTTGACGATCGAACCTCGTTTCGTGCGGGAAGGGTTCATCCAGCAAAGTTGAAATCGCAATTTCCTCAGTTTTTGACGATCGAACCTCGTTTCTTGCGGGAAGGGTTCATCCGCCTCACTTGAAATCGCAATTTTACCTCAGTTTTTGACGCTCGAACCTCGTTTCGTGCGTGAAGGGTTCATCCGCCACACTTGAAATCGCAATTTTACCACAGTTTTTGACGCTCGAACCTCGTTTCGTGCGTGAAGGGTTCATCCGCCACACTTTGAAATCGCAATTTTACCTCAGTTTTTGACGATCGAACCTCGTTTCGTGTGTAAGGGTTGCCGCCGACAACTTGAATCGCAATTTTACCGCAGTTTTTGACGATCGACCTTCGTTTCGTGTGTAAGGGTTGCCGCTGACACTTTGAAATCGCAATTTTACCTCAGTTTTTGACGATCGAACCTCGTTTCGTGCGAAAGGGTTGACGTTTCGTGACGGCTCGTCGGCACTGCCCGCGGCCTANTGAGGATGTGAAGGTGTGAAGATGTGAGGATGTGAGGACGTGAAGATGTGAAGACGTGAAGATGTGAGGATGTGAAGATGTGAAGATGTGAAGATGTGAAGATGTGAGGATGTGAGGATGTGAAGATGTGNGTGAGGACGTGAAGATGTGAAGACGTGAAGATGTGAGGATGTGAAGATGTGAAGATGTGAAGATGTGAAGATGTGAGGATGTGAGGATGTGAAGATGTGTGGATGTGAAGATGTGAAGATGTGAAGATATGAAGATGTATGACAGACCTTCACAGTTAGAAGAACCCTTCGCTCAGACGCTCTCGGGAAAAAGATAGGATGTATCCAGCAATGCGAATTGAAGCAGGAACAAATTGGTTAAACTTTGGCCAAGACGTGTATGGTTTTGCTTTGAATTGGGTTTTGAGAAGGACATATTGGGATTTCGACGACAAACAAATTGGAATTCAGATGGATTTAACCATCGAAAATACGGATTTGGCCATCACAGGGGATAAAATTTGGATACTGCTGGCCACCTTAACTGACAAAGCTCCGCGAATAGGTGACTGAACGCTTCAGAAAGAGTGGGGAAGCCAACAAAAAACGGCATTGATCGCACTTTGTCATGTTTCTGGCTGGTTGGGTTGGTCATTTTTTGGGTAAATGTTCAACGTCTGCCAAGAAATGGCTCTGAGAAGTCATGATTGAGCCCTGGAACCAGCTAGACTCACAGAAGACCCACGTCAAACCGGTCCACCAAAATCATCTGCTGACTGCCCATCATCCATCATCATCCATCTCTTCCCGTTGCTACGTTGTCGTTATCGTGGATGTTTGTTGTTCTTTGTGATTGTTCGAACGCTGTTGCAGTGTTAACGCAGGATTGATAGCGACCTATTTTTAACCAATGGAGCTATCATTTCAAAGAGTAATTCATCCCCCTGGGCGTTCCCCCCCGTTCCTCATAAACTAATGGTTTATTCATCTGGGGTTCACGTTGAGAAACAGCACTCATTCAAGATAATTCAGCACAATATATATATATATATATACATATATATATATAACATATTGTCCAAATTTTTCCAGTGTCAACTAAGTTTTAATGTCAACTAAATCAGTCTTAACATCAACCACCCATTTCAAAACGGTCATGACATGATCCGTGCGAAATTCGTATCGCTGGACCAGGTATGGTGCTCCGTGGTCTGCGTCTCTCTCGCGTGGCGCGACTCATCAAGGTGCCGTGATCCTTGTGATCCGAATCATGGGAGGATCACCATGGAGAACCCAGGGGGCCCAGTATTTATTTTGTCGCTTCCAAAAACGGCAAAAAGGCTTCTTCACATGGTTCGTTTAAGCTGATGTTTCATTGTTTTCCTGACTTCCAAAGTAAAGGAAGACGAATGAGTGTCGCGGATCGGTGAAAGGGATTGAAACCAGCTTATTCCATTGATCTTTCATGATCTTTCTAAGCAATTACATACATAAAAGGCTGACCTCCATAATGGAAGCCACCGGGGGTTTTGGGACCTGTTGAGAAGCCATGGATTTTGCAGTTGGTGAACCTCCCCTTGCTGGCGGAACTGGCGAACATGATCTCCGCTGCTTGGTAGCACCATTTTTGGGGATTCATGTTGAAAGAGATTGGGAGTACCCCACCAATGCCTGGCAGTTCGTTCACTCACACAAATGAGAATTTCAGCAGCATGCAGTGGGGTTTGCCGCTTTAACCAGCGAACCTGGGGATGGTTGAAACTGTTCAAACTGACTGACCCTCAAAGAAATGGCGAGCCACACAGACTGATGGATGCCAAAGAGACTTGGTGGTTTTTTCTCTAACCTGGGGTACTTTCCTCCAAACCCTTGGTTTTCCCATTCAAAACATGAGTTTTTGTTTGGATGATGGTCCATGTGTTCCCCAGCTTTAGGACCCTCCCTTTTGCAAATGTCGGTTGAGGCGATGGTGATCGGAGTTCCATGGCTGTTTTGGGTGACCATCCTCTTGAGCAGCTTGGTCGAAGCAGTGAATCCCTGGAACAAATCACCTTTTTTTCACTGGATTGGTTAAAGGGAAAATCTACAGGAAACCATGGTTTTCCCCATCAAATATAGAGGTTTCCTGAAATCACATTTTTTTAGTGAGTAAATTTATACATGGCTATTTTCAATAGCTATTGGAGAGTTATAGTGGAGGCTATTTTTTCAATGCCCCCCAAGCATATAGACTATCACTCAAGGTTTGAAGGGGAGCTAAACCTTGAAGTGACGATAAATTGTGGATCTGGCCTGGCAGATGATGCGTTTTTTTTCTGGAAAAAGGACTGGAACCCAACCAGGCGATATTTATATAATTTTGCTGTCATTTTGTGATGGGAATTACAGGAAATGATTTCTTGGGTCAAGTGAACGTTGATTTTTTTTTGAAAAATTCGCTTTTCAGAGCTTTGTGGCTGACATGCGGGCAATGAGCATAATAATTACAGTTATACTGAAGTGTACTTTTTAAACGTGTATGGTGCCCATGATGCATACTTCCCATTTGGGGTGGGACAACCACAATTGTCCATCAGCCCTCTCACTTGATGGGCGGTTTCAGATACGGTGGTTTGCTTTTCATCCCTGAATTTGAGAAGACCAATTTTTTGCGAAGGGTATTTACTTTTTTTTTGAGGCGGGTTGATAGGAGAAATAAACAGGTTGACATCCCAATTTCCGAAGGTCATATCCCCCCTATTCCCCACTTGAAAGGCATCGGCATTACACCCCGCAGTGTTGAGATCGTTGGACCAGGCGGCGTGCTCTACATCTGTGGCATCATTCTGCGCAGCACTGTGAGCGACGAATCGAGCAAAATGGCAATGAGGTGATCGTGGGCCTGAAATTACTGTATGAATTGTGCTTCTGTTCTTCTTTGTTTGCTATTGTGATCATACGCGTTGTTGCTGCTGTTGCTGTTTCTGTTGCTGTTCTTCTTCTTCTTATTGTTGTTGGTGTTGTTCTTCTTCTTGTTCTTGTTCTCATTATTCTTCGTTTGCTTCTTCTCCTTGTTCCTTCTTTTTTTCTCCACCTTCGTCTTTTTCTTGTCATGATTGCAAGATATTGCAAGTTATTCTTGCGTTTCATTTAGTGTCATAATGTTGCGTTGCTGTCTTAGCTGTGTTTGGGGATTTAACTTTCCTAAAATCTTCAGTTGTGCTGCTCCTTTTGTCGACGGCCTGCCATTCTAGGCAACCTGCCAACAAGTTGGAAGAGCGAATTGATGCCAGGATTGATTTAAGGAAAGATCTACAGTCTACCGGAACCCAGCCCATATTTGGATGGTGATTGGTCATAGTTTTTCCATGTTTTCCTGCGAAGTTTCCCCAACTAGATGGGATGCCCTGGGTTCCCGGAACGCCTACCCGCACTGGAGCGCGCAGTTGTCGAGATGCTGATAGCTATCCCTTCAATCATTCTGCTGCAGAAGACGGCTGTGAAGTCAACTCCTTGGTCGACGAGGGCGGAAGCTGGGGGTATGGAACATGGGGAAGGGAACATCAACCTTTTGGTTGAAACCCAAAAGGTTGATGCCTTAATATTGACCAACGAAAACGGGGAGATTCAGCACACGGGGGATGTGACTCCACAATTCATGGTGTGGTAACAGTTGGGTGAGTACAATGTATGAGGTACCATACGATGGGCCAAGACTAAAAGGAAGGACGAAGATCCATTCACTGCAGCTATTTTGGTGCGGCCCTTGGGGGGTTCAAGGACGGGTAATCCTTTAGCTGGTCGAACACAATGATATAATATGATATACTGTAATCTGAAAATATCTGAAAGAAACATTGGAGTTTCCATCATATCAGATCAGCCCAGGATGAATAAACAACCTCATAAGTGAATATAGGGGATACCATTTATCATTGCAAACGTTCACCATGAATTGATACCATGTTGACATTCAATATGATATTCAACGTGGTTTTCATGGTTTCAGGGTTGCCCCCCCATTTCAGCTGCGTTCAACATCTCAGACTGCTGTGAGGTTGCCTCCTTGTATGGACAAGAGTATTGCGGCACCGTGTCTTGGCTTATAATTGGAAATATCTGATGTGTTAAATACATGTAAATATACCTGATATTGTCATAGAAACTCCAGATTTCAAGACTTCCTAACTCCCCGGTTTTGGGCATTTCGCATGAACCCAGGTGTTGAAATGCATGTTCACCGCCCGGCCCTCAGAGATTTCTTTGGGGTCACGAAACATGACATGGACACCATGGGGCACTTGGGATGCCGTCGCCACAGGTCATTGGAATGACCCAACTGTCGTTTGGCGGTAAGAGAAACTCTGAAGAACTCATTTTTTTTGATAGAAAGGACCATATTCTTCTGAGGTGTTAATATACTGTAGATATTTTTTTCGATGATTTCGATGTTCCAGATCCTCATGTTCGATGTTTTTCTTGGGATAATGACGTAACATTGACTATCCGACTTGTGGAACACATGGTTGAAAACAGATCAATGCAGGTCCGGGCTCTCGACCATCAAGTGAGAGCCCACACTGCTCCCAGGTCTTTAGATGCATCATTGGTGATTGCAACAGCAAAGGTGGGGAATTCGCAGCTGATTTTACAGTTGGAAGTTGATCTCCTGTCTTTGGAGTCAGTTGCACTAATGGTTTCCTTTTTGGTTGCGTGAATTCTATTTGTTTCTGGCTGCACCTCATGCTTGTTTGCTGGCATGCATGCCCATAATTGTTGGTACTTACTAACAGATACAGCAATCCTTTCTGGGATATATATATATATATACATATATATATATACATATATACATATATATATTATATATATATGGATATATTTGAATCCATGTTTGGGAAAATCTTAGATCTTTGGGGAATACTTGCAACACATGGACATGAAAGTACAGATTTGAATCCTAGGTTTGGGGTTGACCGGTCCAGATCTCCTGGGCCTACTTGCAGTTGCTAGGTGGAAGGCCATTGGCTGCCATTTTCAGTGAGTTTTATGGCTGGAGGTTCGAATGGTGCCTTGGCCACAACAGTGATGAGTTCATGGCCGGGGATTCAAGTCGGTAAGTCAGTTTCAACATATTTCAAAGCTAGTGGTTCTGAAAGGGATTGTCACACAAGAATTGTATACAGCACAAGAGGTTTCTGTTGTATCTTAGATGCGCCGCTCAACTAGACTTTGACATTTTCTGCTCAGTTTGCACTAGGAAGCCCAGCTACCTTGCCTCTTTCAACTGCGAGGCTTACCCTGCTTTCCAATCTGTGTCCAACTTGATGTTCGTCCATCCCACTGCAATTGAACTTCTTTTGCCGCACCCATCTGGGGACGGGGCTCAAAACACCTATTCGTTGTTGCCATGTTTGGGGGAATAAACAATAATAAACATCCCTTAACCAGGCATTTCAGGGTACCTAGGGTCCCAGGGTTTTGACTCCTAGCCATCTCCGAAAATCTTTCGGTCCAGTCGTCAGCCACACGGTTGGTCGGCGGCACTGAGGTTTTATGGTCTGAGCATGGTCACCATGATCTTTGGCATGACAAACATCATCACAGCCCCTGGTTTGCAGCAAGCTGCTGTTGAAAAGGCCGTCAGGACTGATGGGTGGCCCTGCACCATGGTGCACTAAAATGCCATGAACCATTGGGGGATGGATGATACCACTCATTTATGTTGGTGATGACTTGGGGATGGTCTATGGCATTGGGTTTACCACATTAAATTGCATGGTCTATTAGTTTATTGTTGGGTTTACCACTTTGGATGGAACCTGTTGCCGACTTTCCAATGGATGTGAGAAATTTTGCTGAAAGCCACATGTGCTGAGATTCAAGACCAACTTTCTGTAGATTTGGCTGGGGCATATGACTTGCACAGAAATAGGTGACCCAAAAAAAGCGGGTGCCGCTCTTGGAAATGCCTGTGAGATTCAGGTGTTTGCTTGGAAGACAAAGAACAGTTGGTATAGAAGCCCCACAACCAGGTGATCCATGTCATCCTTTGAATGCTTGGACTAAGAATCATGGTTCCTTCCAAGAAGCGTTGCTTTGCTAATTTCGTCATTTTCTGCGGTAGGGTGATGCAATGATTCATGGCAATCAACTAAAGTTGGCAGTTTCTGCTAGGAATATCTGGGGAGTTATCCCCATCACCAGTAGGCAGTCGGGGACCCTGAGGCCATGTTCGTTGATGCCACCTTGTCGGGCTTGAAGTACAACGACGTCAGGGACCTTGGTCGGCTTTCAAAAAGCTTTCGGTTGTGCCAAGGGGGTTGAACCCCGTGAGCGTGGAGCAAGAATCCACGATCATGTATATACTTAGAAAGGATTGGTACTTCAGAATTGATGATAGATTATACAGTATCGGTACTTCGGAATTGAGATCTGGCATTGGATTGATTTTTCAAAAAGAACAAGAGATTTCAATGCTATGATTTCGCCGTAAATCTGGTAGGCTTGGAGGGTTCAGACATCACCCGCCTGGTTCATCCTGGTTAGCTAGGTGCAGCGGAAGCATGCCAAGTTGCCACTTGGAATGCTGGGAATGGAGTGGTCAGGTTTTCTACTGGTGAAATCACCCTGTTTTTGGCACTTAAATCATACAAAAACTACTTAGAACTTCTCTCTTTGCTGGGTAAAATATGATGGCATCAACATGTTTGCCGGTAAACAAAGACCCATACTACTTGATGTGTTTTTTTCCGACGTTCCCCGATGAGACGTACCAAGGGAGCTCGGAGACTCAAAAATTATGGCGTGGGTGAACACTGAAGCTGGTGATGTTTGATCTAAAGAAAGTTCGGAGGTCTCAGATTTTGACCTGCATGTAGCAACTTGACATTGTATTCCCCTGTGCTGGAATCGCACCTTGTTGCCTGAAATGTACTGAGTGAGTCTTCCCCACCTGGCGCCACTCTGGATCTGCATCATTCTGCATCCAACAATACAGCCCACCTGCTACTGGCTCATGTGTAGTTTGTGGAGCGTTCGGATAGTTTCAGGTCAAAACATGAAGTGCAAGTACGTATATCACAGGATAGTTCGCACAATATTCAATATTGTTTGAACATGGACCCCTGAAAACGCTGTTCACATTTGAGCATTTCATGGGTCTCTTTGGGACTTAATAGATGTAGGGGCATTTCTCCCACGATGGTGATACCCTAATCACAACCTGCTAAAAGCCAACTTTTAGTTGGTGATTCCTCTATTTTTTTTTTGTGAGGTAAAATTGTCGTTGCTGATTATGTTATAGTCATGCCAGGGTTTCGAGGTAGTGGATGACACGTGTTTCACTGGAAAGCAAAACCAGATACAGAATTACAGAATAGAGGTTAGGGGAATCATCCTAATATTTGCCCTAATTCAGCTTGGTGAAATATTGTAGTTTACCCAGATACTCTGCAGTCTCCATCCTTCATTCCTTCCGATCCCAAATAAGAACCTCAGGCACGAAACGAACTATGTGACGCGGAAGCTTAACGACTTGGCTTCTGGGACCGCGGCAGCCCGCGTATCTCCAGATTTGGATGCCACGGATATGTTTATAATTTATCTTGAAAGATTGGGTTACTGTATCTCAGGCTTGATCCAATAGGATTGTTTTACATCCCCAGGATTGGTTTTTCACTGATACGATAAATAGAAGAATATAGACATTAGAGTTTCTTGTTTTTGTTTTTATTCGAGGTACCCACCAATTTTTGGCTTAAGACCAGAGAAAGGCATACGGAACGCATTGGGGCTCTCTCTCTCTCTATATCTCGATTGAGGATGGGCTTGAGTAAAAGTGATGTGCTTTTTCACAACCAGAAGACTTGAGGGTTTTGTCAGCTTATCTACCAACATAGCTATGGAAAATCACAATTTTTAATCGGTAAATCAACTATAAATTGCCATATTCAATATACACCTGGCATAAATCTGGCGCTGCGTCGGATCAAGGTGATCAGAGTGTCCAAGACAGTGAGGTGCGCCACGTCCTGGATGGCTCGGAAGGGGACATTTCAACGGCACCCGAATTTATTGGAACCCCTCAAAAAATCAACTCATGCAAGATTCAACTCTAATTTGGACTGGTTTGCCTTAGGACAAAACAGCTTCAGCCTGAATGTAGCGTGTCACTTGAGGATCAAGTGAATGCGTCGATGCTGATTCTTTGCATAGTCTTTTGATTTGATGCAATATGACTTATCTCCCTTACCAAGGGATTTCGCAGCAGCCTCGAACAGAACTACTTGGGGGGGATGGCACAACCAGCTACCAGTTGCCCACTATTGGTTCACACCCCCAGGGAGATCCGCGAAGCGGACATCGGTGACGAGCCGGAGAGCAGCAGCGGCGGCGTGTGGTCCAAGTCCTTCAAAAAGACCTTTCTGCGAGCGGGTTCCGTGAAGATGAGCCTAGGCCTCAGAGTTGTAAGACATCTCAGATCCTCCTGATAGGATCTGATGGGCTTCTAAAAACGGTTCTACCTACACTTCGGGAATCCATGGCGATGGAACATGCAGACAATGCTTCATTTGTGATGTGGATGATTTCTACCTATTACAAATGGTGATTTTCCATAATTATGTTAGTTCACTGAAGGGTGATTGGTTCTAACGTCTACCCGAAACATCCCATGACTGGGAACGACTGAGGTGATTTGGATAAAGAACTCACCCTCTCGGAGCAGGAGTTTACTCAAGTCCTCCAGAATTCCAAGAACCTCGACCACAGAAATGGCGGTGAATTCCCAGAAACCGCTTTTTTTGGGGGAGAATTCCGCTGGGAAATCGGATGAAATCGGATGAACATGTGACCTATCCAATATGACATTTATGATCATTTTGTGCAATGTTTGAAGGACCTAACTTGGAATACCGTAGCTATTTTGGCTGGTTGGCATAGTTGGCTTATCTTTTCAAGATGTAGGTCAATGTAGGTGCAGGAAGGCGGCCGTTGAAGATGATTTCAGAACTTGCACACTTTGCAAGAACCAAACAATTCCACTGGAAGATTGGTCATAAGATGCTTTGACAGAGTTTGACATGTGTATCCTCCTTAGGCATTCTTAGGCGCATGGCCAACCCTTGGGTTTTTAAGCACCCCTAGGGCCCTAGGAGCCTCCTCACATTGACACCAAGTGAACATCCAACAAATCCGCCGCCGTTTTCGCCCAGGATTCGAAATCTTCTCGATGCTTCTGGGTCGAATATCAATGGATGGGTCTTGGAATGCCGATTGTTTAGCCATTTTTTGGCTGATGATGTAAAGAATGTTTGCTGGTTATTGATCTATATATTGATTTGTTTATCAATGGTTGTTTTTCTTTAGTTCTCTATTCCATTTTCCCAACGCATATGTCCTATTTTTACACGTGTTGTGCTTGAATGAACCAGATTAGTTCGTTCTGACCTGCGTAAGAAGTATCAATAGGTCAAGATTGCTATCAACTTCGAATGAAGGAACCCTCGCAAAAATAACTATGACCCGCTTTCGATTTGCAACTACCCTCAAATATATAAATGGTATATACACAATGGTACCAAATTTGATGATTGATAATCATTTTCCTTGCACCAATTGCCAGAAATTGGGTGGCAAAAACATGCAAAAACAACCATTTCAGGAAATGCAATGTATTTCAGTATCTCCACATAAATCTGAGTAAAACCTGGAATCACAATGAAATCCTGTTTTAAATCCCCATCAATGATTTTTGTACAGTACCCCATAACTTTGGTGAAATCCCATATTACAGTAATCCCTGCATAACTTTGTGTGGGAATTTTAGCAGCCATCCGAAAACCAATGAGATCCTCTTTTTTAAAACCCTATTAATGCATTTATCCCACATGTTTCTGGGCACTAAGGTACTTACCCCGAAATTTCTTGACCATCATTTATATGCTTTTTTCATCCTTTTCCCTAGAAATTGCCATTCATTTTGCCCAGTTGACTTAGTGAAGTCCCCAATTTCGCTAAGACAGTTGTTGATTTCATAAAAATCCATGACCATTCTCATCCATTCTCCATTTTTCCAAGTTGGTACAGTAGCACAAGAAATCCATGAAACATCAACCATTTTTCTATGGTTGCTTATGTAAAAACCCAGGATTTTTCCCCACTTTTCTACGGCAACTCCCCAGGTCCCAGCCGCGCCCAAGGACCTGGACATCGAGCTCGAGGCGAGGCCTGGCATCTTCGAGGCCTTTGGCGCGGACGCGGAGGGCCACCTGGGGGTCTCGGAGTTGGTGTATCTTGGCGCCTGGATGGTGGGATGGGGATGGATGGTTGGGGTGGGGGGGATAGGAACCATATATTTTTTCATGGATTTATATGCTTTTAAGATGCTGTAAGAGATGTGTTTTTGTTGAAATGTTAGATTGATTAAAGATTGGGGTGACATTGAAGCTTGGGGGCGAAACCACACATGATGCTTGATATAGGGTTTGAAAAACATGGGGCATCAATTTCACCACATGCGGGTTACGGGATGGTAACCAGACATTTGATGGGTGATGAACGGATGATATGGCGCTGTTAGACACCAGCTGCCAAGCAGTTAGCTACTCCCATGGCCCATTTCAGTGGGGATGTGTAGGTCAGGGATGAGTTGGGTGAGAGTTTGGGGGGAATGCAGTCACTTATTCAAGCAAACAAGATGATGATGATGATGATGATGATGATGATGATGATGATGATGAGGAGGAGGAGGAGGAGGAGGATGTGTTGATACATTAAACCACCAAACATTGCCGGGTTGGACTTTGAGACAAGATTCATCTCGTGTGATGGAGATGCAGACAAAAAATGGGGAGTTTTGCAGGGAACGGGTAAGCCAAAGACAAGTGGGGATAGTGGGGCTGAGGGAACAAGGGACGTGCAAACAATTGGATCGTCACCCAAGTAGGGTTGGGAGGGGGCTTGGGTTGGGCCTTAAATTGTGGGATTTATTCCATTGTGGATTTTGAGTAGAAGAATCTGATCTTCCAACGAGATTGGGATTGATGAGATTGGCCTGAAGGTCAAGGAAGTGGAGCTCTGGATTTCCCGTTAACAATTTGTGTTCTCCTGGTGTGGCTGAACGCACTTTATGAGGTCGGGGCTGATGAGGTTTGAAACTCAGACGCGCGGGTAGCGAGGGACCTGGTGACTGGATGAGTTTCAAAACACCATATAGCACCTTCTTTTGTGGGGGTTCAATGCAAATACAAGGACAGGGAGTGACAAACAGCAGCACTGGCAAGGCTTGCCCGAAATTTTGAGGTTGAGAGGGGACTTACAGAAGTCCGACATTGTCCGTTGCCCAGGGGGATTAAGGTGCAGACCCAGGTTGCTGCAGCTGTTTGGTCGTTTTGAAAAGTAGATCATAGGAAATGATTTCAACAATGGGCCTCTACCAGTTGCAAACGGAATCAAACAGATTCCCATGTCTTGGGGTTGTGTAGGAAGTGTAGCTGAAATATTCTGAAATGTGGTTACTCACTCAGCTATCACTGGATACTTGTATCACTGGAACCGGGGCCTTGTTTTGACACATTTAGTTGATGAAGACACATCGGCTGTTTGACGATGTTCATATAGTCATATCAATTTCAATACAAAACCATAGGACTTGCAGATGGATCACCGGAGGCAACCCGCAGTTGTTGAGCGACATCCAGATTTCTTCAGTCCTATGTTTGACATGCTTAGTTTAACCATCATTTTCATTCATTTTTAAATATGTTTTAATGTTGCTTAAATGGGTCTGAACTCTTAACCCCGGTATTCTGTCCAGAAGAACAACATGTGTGGGCAGTTCAATCCCTTATTTGATCTGTTCCATCTGGTTCAGTGCCCATCGCTCTTCCTTCCTGTTTGTTGGTTGAATACCATTTTTTTAATTGATTGAGCATTGTGGAAATCTCGATTCCAATTGGCAATCTGGCCTTTCTTCACTGAGGTGTCCGCGCAAATGTCTCTGCAGACTATGGCTGAGAAATTGAACCTTTTTCAGGCCTGATCTCGCCTGCGGGTACACCCAGTACTGTATACATAGCATGTAGTACTTGGGTTGTATAGTTGTACAACAGAGGCTTTAATACAGGCACTCCCAGTTGGGTTTATATGCTGTACAGCAAACATGCATATGTATGATATTATGTAAATAATATATACATGTAATATGGTCTCCTAGGGGATTTGCACAACTTGGGACCAATATGTATAGAACATTTTCTCTGTGTTTATCCATACAAGCGACCAGAACCCGTGCATAGCATGCTCTGATCCAACTGGAACGGGTAGTTTGCGTCCCACAATAGCATAGTCTTTCGAGTCTACGTACTATTTGGGACTTTTCTGTTACCATTTTTTTTCTGTTTTTTTTGATTTTGACCCACTGTCATGTCATGTCAAAAACATATTGTTTTTCAAGAAAACACATTGTTCTTGGAGAACTTTTACGAAGCTTGCATGGTGAAATTCGCCAAAGAGTGGTGCATCCATCAACGCCACCATGCTGTCACTACCCCCAGCCAGGCGACCACCCCATAGTGAGGCCTTGTATGGAAAGGACTTATGAACCACCATCACGTTTGTAAGGGAAAATCTGAAGCATCTACTCTAATCAAACGTGACAATTGAACATCACTCACAACAATAGTGATACTTACTTCTCCATTTTATTTGGGGGTGGTACTTTGCACATAATTGCATTTTTTTTCTGACTACAGTAGTGTGATCATACCACGGTCATGGTGGCACCAACGGGCCGTTGCAAAGGCAACGAACTTGTCAAACCAGTCTCGATTGCTGACCATCTTAGAGAAGATCTCCAAGCAGAATCAGAGCACAGGTGGGGGGATGACAGTCGAGCTGATTGGTGAAGAACACCTAGATGGGCCATGGAGTTAGTGAACTAGTTAGTACAGCAAATGGATTATCTATATAATTGGGATATACAGGTTTATAGCCCGGCTACTAACCAGGAATCGCTACTTCCCATGGCCCATCCAAGCATTGGATGTTTCAGCGACAAAAACAGGGGCTGGACTCCACCAGATGGGGATTTCACCAGCGAAGGGATATCCAACCAATACCCTCTGGTAATTTTATTATAGCTATGAAAAAAATATAAATATATGTATTTTTCCATTAAACCCTCCATTTTGCGGATTTCCCAGCTAGCCATGTTTGATTTCTGAAGGGTAGAAGGTTAGAAGTTCCAATGAAAGGCCAAACGATTTTCCATGTGAGTCTTCGGACAAGACTCCGGGAGGGATTGGCAGTTCAGACCCCGGAAGGGTGGGAAGACTTGCCCAAGATTAGATGCTTGGATCCGAAAACAGCACCCAGAGTGGCTCAGTGTAGCCACAAGGTTTCTTTCACTCACAACTAACTTATAGCCAAATACTGTCACATATAACCCCCATAAGACATGGGGAGATATTGGGAGTATGATCATTCCAAATTATCAATTTAAGCAATCTAACAGGAGAAATGATGATATATGAAAAAACAGTCCAACATATCCAAAATGGTCAAGTTCTCTGGGAAAAAAACATTTTGATAATTCACGTTCAAAGGGAACACCATAGTCAATTCAAGATCCGAAATGGTAAATTCAAGATCCAAGACGGCTACTTCAAGGTCCCAAAAATGGTTCATTCAAGGTCCCAAATGGCTAATTCCAGGTCCAATATATCCAAAATAAATCAATTGGACTTGGGGTCCCTGCACCTTCGCCAGGCCAACCTTCGCCCGGTCTCAGCTGAGGCGACCCAGGCCATCTAGGGCTTATGGAAATCAGCCTATGGTCATTTAATGTAGGTAATCAATGAAGATCGCCATGGTAGAAAGTATGCTCATTTCATGGTATGGTCCATGATTTTCCCTAAGACTTTGGTAATATTTAATAGTATGTTCTCTACAAGTATGGAAAATCCAGCACTTTTTATTTGACATCACTTGTATATCAATGGGCCATTTTCCATAGCTGTGTTAAATGACAGGAGGGTACCCCCTAAATTGCCATTTAATTAGCTAAAATATGCTAAAATGACGACAATCCATTTTTTGAATCCAAATTTTGTATCCACGAAGTCAAAACACGGCTAGTACTTGATAGTACGTGCGTTTTGAAACCCATCATTTAAATCTGAAATGTCATGGGTTCCACATGGTCACACTCCACCTACACTCGTGATCCCATCCTCCAAGCAGTGGTGTCAGAGGTGTGCCTCGATGTGACGTTCTTCCAATACAACCACTGTGCCACGGCTGCTGCGATACGGGCGGTGCGGGGGTCTGTGGCCTGTGTGTTTTGCTGCTTCCTGGCTAGCCCAGAGGCAGCCACATTTTGCAGATCTGGCTGATGTTTGATGGATTGCAGGCTTATAGCAACTTTCCAAAAGTTCGAAGTTGCTAAACATGGTCATCAATACTTGTGAACGGCTCATCTTTTCAATTTGGCTTACGATGTTGTCATCCCATCCTTTTTTTTTTGGCCGCAGATATCAGCTGTGGGAGTCCTTCATCCACTGTATCAGAAGTCAGATCTTGGGTGATTCCAGAGCTTTCCCCTCCTCCAGAGGCAGAAACAACACCAGTTGATCCTGTCAGATGCCGTGGTTTTCAAATGAAACTTGTCCAAACGAGTGCACCAAATCCCTATTGATTCATGGTTGTTGATGACTTCTCGGGGGCATAATTTCTTACACTTGCTTGTTTCATGGAGATTGCCGTGATGGCGATATGTTGTGATCCATTATTATGGCAACTGTAGCTTTTCACCGCTGCCCACGGAAAGTTCCAGACAACTCCACTTGTCTATCGCGATCTTTGAGTAGGTGGAATATTAAATTGAGCCACTGACATGAAAAGCAAATGATCTAGAACTGGACAGTGATGTCTATATATACTCCTAGATTTTCCATGAAATTATCATGTACTGTGAGGTTGTTGAATCCAGGGGCATATCCATGGATAGTAATTATATGGGATCTTCTTTGTTTAAACTGTGTACCTTTCAAGAGCTACTGCTCTCGCTCAAGACTTGACACATCCCCACCTTCAACAAAAATTGAATCTTCTGCCTTTGTGGAGTGGGCTTGTCAGCTTGTCAAACGAATTCTCTGCCGGACATTTTTGGTGTGGGTCGGATTGGTTCTGCACCTGCCCGCTGCAGACAACCCGGTTCTCAGCGGTGTCTACCAAAGGTAGATCTACCGTTCAGGGTTTGTGGACCAGACCCCGACGGGTGGCATGAAAAGGGCGCAGGAGGAGTGACGGGATCCATCAGGATCCAGTAGTTATGCCGAGTGTTTCTGTGAACAAAATGGGGGATTTGAGACTTAATTCTCAAGTTAAGAGGTAAACAAATTTGTCCATGAGCAAAGCAAAACTTGCACTAATCAAGAATATTGAACCCCAAGAGTTGTGCTGTTCGGGAAATGAGAATAACCCTTCACACTATGGTGGCCTCAAATGGTCAAGCCAAGTAGGCTTGAAGACCTTAAAAAGTTGCTTTCTGCTTTAAACTTTAAACCATCTCAAACCCACCATAATTAAATAACTAATTGTTAATGTTTCTTCAAAAGCCTGTATATTTGGTATGTATGGATCAAGTTCCATCTCGCTGAATACTCAAGACTTGCCCAGAAACCCTGGTATAGACAGAGCATCAATCTCTTATTGTTTTGCTCACCCTCACTCTTTCATCAGTTTTCTAAATGCGTTTGCCCAAGACACGGGGCATCAATTTCAGATGTTTCATATTGTTTTATGGCTTTCTCCAAAATCGAGGATTTTCTCCAGTGTTTTTACGGGTGCCTTCATCCCAATTTCTCCCATTATATTATCGCCATTATACATATACTTATATATATATATATATTATATACATATATATATATATATTTATGTATATATACATATCCCCATAGTTTCTTGGTTTCCCTCCGGTGTCAGCAAACATAAGCTTTCGAAGATCTGAGAATTCGATAGCCAGGCACTGCTCCGGCTCGAAGTCGTGTGGCACGGAGCTCAGGGGTTTGGCTGTTTGGCTGTCGGATTGAAATCCCGAAAGGTTAAGCTGAAGTGTGTAGAAGTGTGTAAAACAAGGCAACTAAAGAGAACTTGAGTGTCTATTTGAAGCACTAATGACTAAAAATGGTGGATTGCCAAACTCAAGTGTACATTTTACACAGCAAGCAATAGAAGCGGAGGCACATGCAAGCAGCAAAATATGGGACTTCAAAAAATGAAAATGATCGATGCACATAACATGATGCAACTGGCAAGAATCGGGTTCTCCAGATAGGCAATTTAAAACGGTGATTTGACTAAGGAGACTCATTCAATACTTATATGCCTAAGTTAGGGGTTTAAATATGGTTGAAATATGCCTTAATATGGATTATCGTGGTTTCTCCAACAAAAACTTGGACCCAGGTGAGAGGAGGCTCTCGATCTCGCGACCTTGGGAGGACGGGAGGAGGATTTTGGTTCTGGCTTTTTAAGCAGTGAAGATGGCAAGCAATTGGGAGGGGGGTGCCACAAGTGTGGCAAGAAGTTGAATTTTTGTGCATATATTGAATTAAATAGATTAAGCACAGTCAAAATCAATTATATATGTACATGATTACAATAATTCTTATATGCATATATCAATATCTAATAATATTTATCTGATCTCTTTAGTTCGTGATGAATAGAAGGTCGGACTCGCGATACATGATTATTTTGCTCATAGTGTGTCACTGCTTCTGGGTGGCATTCAAGTAGGTTTGGGTGGTGCAAGGATGGCCCTGGGGAGCTTGGGATCCTGAATTCTTTCCCATGTTTATCTATACTCAAACCACTTACCAGACATGATTCCCACAGATTTCCCACATCACTTGGAATACCCCAGGTATATCCAGGTATCAAGAGGTTAGAACTTCAGTTTTTTTTGGAGGCGTGCGCCCTCACCAAAAGCCATCAACCAGGAGGCAGGGCTGAAACATGTTGGTTTGGAGGTACCAAACGGGGTTGTCTGAACATATGTAGAAACCCCCACATGGACATTTTAATGGGAAATAAATGAAATACTGATCTTCCATGGGAATTGGGGGCCTGATTTTCAGGCGTTAAACTGGTCTCTGTTTAATGGCCAAAATGGATCAAAATGGCCAAGAAGTCGCCTAAAAATCAGGGTTTTCCTCGGCTCCTGTAAGGCCGGCGACTGGCTGGCAGAGGGCTCAGACCGGACATGTCATGCTTGGCTGAGCAAGCCCCAGAAATGAGTACGGGGAACCGTCCCCAAGATCACGGTGTTTCGGGTTTATGACATATCATGATTTGTCCAGATGCCGTCTATGATGGTAGTTCACAAACAAACATAGCAATAAAAATTTGCAGGTTCGGTTCAGTAAGAAGATGTTAGAGCTGTTGGAATTTCCATGACCAGATTAGATAAGTGAGTCAGAGGCTAGTCAAATCACGCATGATAACAGACAAAACGCATCAAACTTGTGATTCCATTTCTTCTCGGCAATTTCAGAGCCCAAACCATCTATGATGAAAGGTCTATAGTCATCCAGGCATGTATGTCCTTGTCTTGAATGTGTTTTATTTCCATCCCGACAGCTAGGATGAGGATTCCTCAACGAAATTCTTTTGGTCCTAAGTCGAAGTTCCGACTTGGTCAGGTTGGTGGTTGGACCATCAAGCAGCACTTGTTGCTTTGCTCACGAACTTTGCATGTCCGTTCACTACAGAATCCATTTTTTAATAGGGATTCAAGTAATATACCCATCAGGTTTGGCTTCCCGGTATGGGACGGATTACCATAGTCCACATTTAAGTTCTGTCCCAAGGATTTTTGTGGCTTGAAACCGCCTAGACCAGCTGAGGAAGAGAACGCCAGCCGCCTGGCGATTCAGACTCAGAAATGTCTTCTGGTCAGCCGCTCAGGGTGTCTTCGGGTAAAGATCAGGTATTTGGTGATGGTTGAAGATCCACCTGAGCTATGAAAGAAACATCTGTTGATTGGTTAATATAGGGAGTTACAGTAACTTACTAACTTGTTGATTAAGTTTATTAGGGACTATTATATCACTCCCATACTAGGATCCACCGTTATGATATGTTCGGAGCTACTCGGAGCTGCGAAGAGAAAGCCACATGAAAGCTGAATGAAATGTACATATTCTGAAATAGACCCTAGTTTTCCATATTTTGATGGCCAGACCCTGATTTGTTGCTGGGCCAAATCACCCCTTCTGTGGCACGCCAGATCCATCGGCAGCTGCAAGATCTCCTCTCTCGGCAGGGTAGTCCGACCAGGCAACGTCATCGCCCTTGATTTGGAAGTTTGAAAAATAATGATTTACAACACGACAGTGAGATTTTAAAGGCTATTTTATGGTGATGTTATGGGATCTAAGGCGGTTTTGTTGTGATTTAATGAGATTTTAGATGTTTTAGGCTATCTTATGGTGATTTATTTTAATGGGATTTGAAGGAGATTCAACAAACAAAGTTAAGGGGATGGGTTTGCCTGAAAATCGGGGTAGCCCCAAGATGACAATTTCATAGGTACAACAAATATATGATCAACTGTGGGATTTAGGGGTACTGTAATCACCCTACTTTGAGACAAACCCTAATGGGGATGGAACTGATGAACATCCATAAATCCAAGCTATTTTTCGTGTGAATTATGTAAGGATGACCCGCGATTGGCTGATTCAGAACAATGATTTGAAATGATGAGTTTTGATGACTAAGTTTTCACCAGATCATATCATGTACGCCCAAGAATTAATCATAGCTCAATATAGCTCATTCTTCCAATTTGATCCATGTCTTCATGAAAGCCTTCGTCGCGCGCAGTCGCAGGAACGGAGCTAGCATGGATGAGGCCACGTAGCTGGGAGAACCCCAACATGGCCATTTCTAGTGCTTATATACAGGGGTTCCCCCCAAAAAATATAGCAGGTTTTCCAGGATGGTATAGATGTCATTTCTCACCAGAATTCCCAAGTTCGAACTTTTCCATCCTTTTCGGGACTGCTATAGTCGGAACATGCTGAGGCTCACCCGATGTCTGGATCCTCCCTGAGGAGTTGATCTGTTTTGTTCTTTTGTGGGGGGGGGAACCTTCACCATTTCATTGTTTGGATTGAACATGATTGAACATGAATCTCTGAAGACTCCAGGATACCCTCCAAACTCCCATGCTTCCTTATTTTTCCCCATGAACATGGCCATTTTGTGGGCCTTTGGAGGGTCCCAAAATTGGTTCTTTGAAAAGATCCCATCAGATGTCCTGGTCGCAGTGTTCACAGGTTTCCTGGCAAAGCAAGACCTTGTCCTTGCAGGCCTTAGAAGGTGCGATTTTGTGCATAGCTGCTGAGAGCTGCTAGCTTTCTGTTCAGTCAACAGGGATTCTTATGACCTGGTTCAAAGTGTTTTAGCATGCTATGTCTGTTTTTTTCACTGGATGCTGCCTCACGACTGTTTCTGAAATGGCGGTTGGGTGGATGATCATCCCACTATATATACGATTTGTTGACAATCATGATTGTATGAGATTGCCGGTGTCTCAGGGCATCACCCAAATTGGAACTTACAGGGAGGAACACCCCAGACCCTAGCCAATTAGAACACCATTTTTCATGAATTTGATGTCATTTCTTGGAAGACCCTCCATTTTTCTGTCCTATTTCAACCTATTTTTACATATTTTTGCTGGTTGCCCAGCTCCTACCTGGAGGCGCCCCGCTGGATTTACTGGATATCTCTGAAGTGGTTGGGACCTTAGCAACGCAGCGTGGCCGGGTGGGCTGGGCTTCCAGCTGAGCAGGTCCTTGTCCCTGGAAATCATCATCAAACAAAATCAAGAATGATCATTCTAGGTAAATTATATGGTTAGTATAGGGAATCATCCCCAAATGGCCTTAATTCAAATTAGTGAATTATTATAATTTACCCAGATCATTCACACATCCCTCCAAAATTGGGACACTTTTGAGGCCACCAGTGAACGCAGAGACAAGCTGAGGCTCCGCAAAAATCTGGGATATGTTGCCAAGAAAATTGCTGATTCACAACACAAAAGTGAGGTTTCTACGGGATTGTGAGATTCCAATGGGATTTCATGGTGATTGAATGGGAATTGTTGATGATTTCAACGGGATTCAATTGGATTCACTGAGGTTCTATTGGATTTTGGAGTAATTATACCAGTAGTACCGCACAAGGCGGTGGCGGAAGTTTCAAAAATGGTAAACCTATAGGAGAGGTTCGTTGCTGTGACTGATGGATGGCAGAG
>BGPT01000054.1:462361-478087 GCA_003297045.1 Symbiodinium sp. clade C Y103
ATCTCTTCTCTTCTGACTTTCTCATCTCTTATCTTCTCTCTTCTGACTTTCTCATCTCTGATCTTCTCACTTCTGACTTTTCTCACCTCTGCTTTTCAAGTGTCCATATTGTCGGAAGGTTTAGCTTCTAAACTTCCTTCGATCATAGGGTATGTCACATGTCTCCAATAATATGAAATATTTGGCTTTGTCTGCAAAATTGAGGTTTCAGCCACAAGAACACCGGGAACACGAACCATTTTGTGGGGATCAATAGGGATGCAAAAGGGAAAACAAGGGGGCAATATGATATTCTGGGAGTGTCTGAAGATGGGTCATACCCCAAAGGTTGACATTTTATTTCATAATGAACTTTGACTACTAATCGGATTAGTGGATGTAACCAAAGTGGTGATTTGAAGGGCTGTTAAAGTAAGATGGCTCCGCGAAAGCTAAAACCATGCTCGCGAAAGATTCGCGAAAACTTTTGCGAAGATTTGTTTCCGCGAAAGCTCGCGAAAGAGGTTTTCAAGGCTCAGAATCCTGGTTAAAAATGGTATTTAGATCTATGTTTAGAATTGTTTAGATAGCTTCCTCAGATGAATCTGGATCCATATATTATATATATGATACAAGTATTGATTTCTATAGATGTGACCCGAAAATCCGCGAAAGCTTCGCGAAAGCCCTGCGAAAGATCCGCGAAAACCCAGACTAGCTGGGATGGCGCCCCCCCCCCAGAAATTTGGTAAGGGAAAGGTTGGTAAGCCGATCTTTGGAACGAGTTCTTTAGAACACAAATCATCGGGGTTTTGGCAACTGCTCAAGTGGGATTTAAGAATAAGATAGGGGATATGGTCATTTTTTGCCATTTAAATCCTATGCGAGCAGCAAACACGACCTGATAATCAGCAATGATTGGGATTCTTGTGAGTTGGATGCCATCATGCTCGAGTAAACTTGACAGCACCAACTCAATTTTCAGGGCAATGCACGTCCCATGAGTAAACCTGTCTCTCGATGCTGTAAGCGATCCAAGTTCACTTAATCTACCCTCCAGAATCTACCCTCCAACAATTTTTTTCGACTGGTAAATCCCAATGTTTCAATTTTTTTCAATGGAAGATTGGAGGACCATCAGTGGATCAATGGGAAATTTGACCGCATCTTCCAGTTGATTCCCTGAGATTTGGCTGCAGTGTCCAGCGGCCAGGGCAGATCTGACCCTAGCGGAGGAAGATGTGAATCGATTGAAGGAGGAGATTAGGCCCTTGGGGCGCCTCCAGCGGTGTAGATGGTAGAATCAAAGTGATGTATAATGATATATATTCTTGATCCTCACGGAGAATCATGGATAATAGTAATTGGATGCAATGTAATTGGATGTAATTGGTATGATTATCCATGAGTATCCATGATTATCCATTGTAGTGGACATGTGCTCGGGCGCATTCTGGTTCATCTGCCAATGCTTGCCCAAGATTTTGCAGGCCATTCCACTTACTGTTCGCATGTTTGGCTCCAACATTATTGACCTCCAAACATAGGATGCCTACAAAAAGAGGGACCAACTTTGTGAAGTTCTGTGGGTCCAGAAGTATGCCCCAGGCCATCTACCCTAGGCCAAGCTGTTGGGTTGCTCTCTGAATTCCAACGGCCCTGCGCTGCAGGGTTGAGCAAGCGGCTGGGGAGCAATTCAATGAGGCGTCTTGGAGTTGTGAGTTAGAACTGGGATCAGGACTCCTGTAAGATCCTGTAAACCCAGTTCAAAGTTCACCTATAACGCTGAAACAAAACGTTGTAGATGGGCTGATTTTTTAGTTTCCCTGTAGTTGCTTGTGTAGGTCCGGAAGATGTAGCAATTTTCGAGCATGCGATGCAAGTTTTGAGTTCAGATAGGAGGAACCTTCGAGTTGAGGCGATCGAGGTTGACCCTGCAGGTTTCCGTCTGCTGATTGGGATTGCTATCCATTTTTGTATTAGATAATATTAAATATTAGAATATATTAGATATATCCAGTACATCTCCAGCACGGTGTCCGTCATGCCAATACATTCATCCAACATGATTCCCATATGGAAATGGGTCAAAACCTACGACCACCTGCTGAGGCTCTTGAGGCAGGCACCAAGGCGTGGGCAGGCTGTATTGGGGTACCCCAATAGCTGGATGGTTTATGATGGAAAATCCTAACAAAAAAATGTATGATTTGGAGTTACCCTCATTTCAGGAAGCCTCCAAATCTGTTTGCAGGTAATTATCTATGAATTGCCCTTCAAAGTGAGCTGGATACGCTTGCAGATATTTCGAAGATGGACGTTGTTTGGTTCTCGAATGTCATCGTTCTCCCAGTCGCAGTTCTGGCTTTGGCATCGTGTTAAACATCATCCTAAAAAAAAACAGTGTATGTACCCTTTGATAATCAAGCATGGCGATGGAAAATCCACCATTTTTGATGATTGTCTCAATGAAACCTTCATTTCTGATGATGTACAGGGGTTTCCCATGGTCACGTTTGATTACTGATTACCCCAATCTTATGAACCCCAATTTGGTATGATGTACGGAAATGGGAAGAAATGGGTGTAATTAACCTCATTATTGTCCAATGGACATGGTCCCATCTGATTATTCCAATCCCTTACCACATGGCCGTGTCCATCCCCATTATTGGTTGGTCAAGCAGAAAACTCCATCTGGATACATATACAGTAATTATGTGAATACAGTCTACAGTCATCAACCCCAAACATGAATGTTCTCAGACTGCTCTTAGATGCTTTTCCTATTTCACAGTTATGTTTATTCTAAATTCCAGACTCCCTTAGAAAAAGTCTCCCAAAATGATCCAGAATGAAATCATGAGCATTTCTTAGGCATGTTTATAGTTCCAAGAATGATATTCGTATCTACGGTTTGGTAATGCAACAGTTTGCTTTGGAAAATGGCCCCTCTAGTTCCATGAGTTACCTATAGTGATGATTTTCCATAGCCATAGCTATATATTGAATTATCAAAGGGATCTATAGGGCAGTCATGGTTGGTACCCCAAATACCAAGATGATATTCTCCAAAAAAATGCCACAGTTGGTACTCCAAAATTACCACGGTTTTTTCAAGGCCTTGGCTCGGCAGGTCGAGCTAAGGAGATTGAAAGAGGAGGTCTCAGTGCTGGAAGCGACGTGGCGGAGTTTGATTTCACGGGAAAATGGGGCTGAAACCTCTCAGAAGAGTCTTCCTTTTCTGCCCGTTTCACTTGATTCTCCAGTTGCACCAACCCACACGACCGCAACTCCAAGGACTCTCAAACCACAAATCGGATCTTGCCGATGCAACGATGCCATCGCGACATTTTGCATCCCCTCCTCCTCAACCGTCCAAGTCGGCCACCCTATTAGTAGTTGCGGGGTTCAACTATATGCTGGTTTTCGAAGCGATGGTATGATGATTTCAATTGGCCAAAGTCGTATCTTTGGGACATTTTGGGACAGGTGGCTCCTGCCACAAACCCCAATTAGTACAGGTCCCTGGGGTTATCGAGCCTATGGCTACGGGGTCGCGGCAGCTGAGCCCATGGCATGCGTTGTGCTGGCCGTGGCATCGGCCGTGCCATCGGTCCACGACGGTTTCGCTTCCGCAAGAAGTCAGGCCGGGCACCAGCCTCAAGATCTTGAGTTTCATCGGTAAACGAGCTGGAGAATGGGATAGTCCCTCTAGCTGTAGGTGAAATATGGTGAAACATTGACATAGTTGACATAATTATGGGATTTGACCACCCCAAAGAGGGATTTTGTATGATTGTAAGTAAACGTTTGGGTAGGTTGATGGTTTTGCTCTGACCTGGGGAATATACCCAGCAATGCATCACAACTATTTTACAGGGCAGGATCAGCCGTGGTTGATCAGAGTGATTACTGTAATTAATTAAATAGTGAATAGATAAAAAAGTAATTAAATATATGATAGGCATAATAAATATGCTAGAAGTGAGGAAGAAACAGCAACAACACTGATTTATCCAAGCAATGGAGGGCAACTTCTTGTGATTTTGTGATTGCTTGGAATCCGTCGGAGTCCTGAGTCAGCCGCTGAAGGATTATTTCCCCAAATAACCATTTCTTCCAGCCACTTTGTGTGCGGGGGAATTAAGATTGACCTCCTTTTGCCAGTCCAAAATGTTTGGATTCTGGATCCTCAAAGTCAAATTCAGACCCTACTGTAGCCTTACCATTGAGACAGTTTACCAGGACGCCTTTAGATTAGGATTCTGGGGTTGGTTCCCTGTCCAACGTGCAACTGAAAGAGGGCATTTACAGATACTGACATAATCTGACAGCAAATATGCCAATCCAGACTATCACAGTTTTTTCACGACCAATTTGATGGTCCGGACGTGTTTTGATATAGATGGCCAAAAGAAAATACTTTGACCACATCGATGTATCAGTATCTATGCCGAACTTCCCAAATTGTCCTAGAATTGAAAGGAAAAGAAATTGGAGACGCTTTGACTTTTCTTCCCCACTTGTATACCTTGCAGGCAAGCATCTCGAAATCAATAAACGCGGCGAACTCTAAAAGACATGCATTGGATGGCAGAACATATTTGAGTAAAATGCCCAATTTGACATAACTTGAAACATGTCACAGGACTTCAAATGAGATTTAGAACATCTTAAAACATCTTAAAACCCCTTCATTTTTTCAACCACCATTTTCCACGTTGAGTCCCCCACTTTTCGCGGTAGGTGATGGCACCCATGGCATCACCTCTCTGCGGCCGGAGCCCGAGCCGCCCAAGCCGGAGCCGCCCAAGGCGGTTCCTGCGGCGGCGAAAGAACGTGCTGCGGCCATCGCCAAGTTGAGACGCAAAGGTGGGCGATGTCTGAAATCATTGAAGGGTGAAAACATGGTTTATAGATGTTTGTACTTGTTTATATATGACAGGATTGTAGGGTTATACAATTATACTGTAGATTTCCAGGATGAAAAAGTGAACTAACCAAAGTCTGAAATCAACTGAAATCATTGAAGCCATGATGATAAACCATGGGATTCATGGGGTGAAGAAAAGGTGCCCTTTTTTGAAGGCAATATTTTGTGGAGGATAGCTGGGTAGAGACGACAACACATTGCGTGGACACAACAAAGGACAACAAAGGTCTTGAACCCTGGAAAATGATTTATCATTCATGGTGGAAACTCAGAAATGGTATGGGATGGTCAATCTCAAACTTCGGAGCGGACAGGGCATCCCCGCTCCAGTCTACCGAGGTGGACTGCTAGGCAGTGCATCCAGGTGATGAAGCAGACATAATAGGAAATAATAGGAACATATCACAATCATTATCATCATTATCATAACAATTCACAACACGCTTATCTATCATCGTGTGTTTACCCTGTTCTATATTGATATATTGTATGATACAATATTTGTTATATTTATATACAGTATATTTTATATGAGTTATCCCCAGTCAAAGGGGAGTTTGTATGAACATATGATACCCCCAAGCACATGGTTGTTCATGGTCAGCATCTATCTATCTATCTATCTATCTATCTATCTATCTATCTATCTATCTATCTATCTATCTATCTATCTATCTATCTATCTATCTATCTATCTATCCACCAATCTATCGTTCTTTCATAGTATGGAAGGTGAACCTCGCGTTTCTGCACAAACCCAAATGCTGACCGGTGCTTGTGATTTGGGATCACCTCATGGCGTCACCTTACCAGAGGGCCTTCAAAGCTTGACTTTCGGTGACCAGTTCAATCAGAGCCTCCAGGGTGTGGCCTTCCCGAGCAGTCTTGAAAGCTTGATCTTTGGTGCCGAGTTCAATCAGAGCTTTTGGGCCATGTCCTTGCCAAACAATCTCCGAAGCTTGACCTTTGGTGTTCAATTCAACTAGAGCATCGCTAGTGTGACATTGCCAAGCAGTTGTCGAAATCTGACGTTTGGTAAATATTTCAACTCCAGCCTGGCTGGAGTCACAATGCCAGAGAGTCTTCAAAGCTTGACTTTCGGTAGTTGTTTCAACAAGAGCCTTCATTCTGCGTCTTTGCCAAAGCAGCTTCAAAACTTGACTTTCAGCTTTGATTTTGACCAAAGTCTCGAACATGTAACTTTGCCAAACAGTCTTCGAACATCTTCGGACCTTGACGTTTAGTAAATACTTCAACAAAAGACTCGATGGAGTGATGTTACCGGCCTGTCTTCAAAGCTTGACTTTCGGGTATTTCTTCAACCAAAGCCTGAAGGACGTGACATTGCCAGATAGCCTTTCAAGCTGACATTCGGCAAGATATTCAACCAACGCCTTGATTGCCAAACAGTCTGCAAAGCTTGACGTTTGGTGAAGGGTATAGCCAGAGCATGGAAAGCTTTACGTTGTCAGACAGCCTTCAAGCTTGACTACCTCTTCTGGTTTCTGCGAAGCTTCCCTCAGATGAGGTTTCCAAAATGTCTTCAAAGTTTGACCTTCAGTTCCGATTTCAACTCCAGCCTAGATGGAATACGTTTCCAGAAAGTCTTCAAAACTTGACTTTTGGCTGCTTGTTGAACCAACGCTTGGAGGGTTCGACATTGCCAAGCGGTCTTCGAAGCTTGACTTTCAGTTCTGAGGTCAACCAGAGTCTTGCAGGTGTGCGGACAGTCTTCAGACTTTGTCTTCCTGAGTTCAACAGCCTGGAACGAGTCAGTTTGCCTAGCTGTTTGCAGATTAAGATCTGTATATGATATTGCAATCTGGGAAAAAAGAGCCTAAGGTGCTTGAACAACAGACTATTATAGACATGGGTCACACCAAGATAGCTGGTTGTTTTGTATGTTCATCCCCCAAATTTGATTTCGGTTTTGAATGGTTTTGATCCATCCTTTTAAAGGACCTGATTTCAATGTAGGCTCTTTTTAGTTTGGTGACATGTGGCACGGAACATACCAAAAGGATCCAAAAGGCAGGAAGACTCTATGATCTTGTGGGCTTCCCAGGAACGCGGACGACTCGGACCTCTCCTATATTCCAAAGAGGAAACTGGTAGAACGGGGTCTAGATAGAGCCTGATGGGTGAGTTTGTTTCAAATGTCAGTTTAAATACGTCATGTCTGTATATGATATGTATATATATATATATTATATTAATATCTATATAATTCTATATATAATATATGTATATAGTATATATATATAATAGTTTATTCATTGCGTTTTAATCCTGAAGAATGGAGTGATACATCCCAATCCGCCATCATATTTTCGGCACCAGTCATTCCCATTCTTGTTATACACATTTATATATATATATATATATGGGGGTTTCCATAAATGGAGATCCTCCATGGATGATGAATACTACTGGAAAATCATGGAAACATCCTATTAAAATGGATGATTTGGGGGTACCGGGCCGGGGTACCCCAATTTACGGAAATCTCCATATATATATATATAAATCCCCTCTTTGGTGGTTGAACTGTTGTTTTTGTACAACCAAGCTTGTTTATGTCCCTTTCGTGCTCGTCATATTCAGTTTTATTTGTATGTAGCGTATTTATTCTATTCTACTGAATTAATCATTCCTAATGGTAATTGATTGAGTAGTCATATTATAAACACATAATCAATTCTGTTTGATATCATCGCACAGTTATATTTATATATACAGTAATCTTAATCTGTCTTAATAATATTGAATTATTATGTATATACATTGTTGCGCTCCTTTTGTTCACTTGGCCTTGAAAGTGCCTGCGGGAATCGCCACAGATGGTCACATGCCGAATGACCTGAAGGACATCAGTGCATCAACACTCCTTTATAGTTCTCAACCTGCTATCTTTCCTTGACTTTCATGCCGCAAGTCGGCGAGGAATATTGGTTCCAGGAATCAGAACCTGCTGGGAGCTGCCGGCTTCCACGGTCACTTCATCTTTGACCGCCATCAAATAGTCGGTCAAATCACGGAGCTGGTGAGATCCTTTGGCATAATGGCACATCAGCCACTTCTTGTAACTCACATCCTCATCTGAACGGGATCGGTGCAGAGATTCATACGAACGCTTGTTCATGAACTTGCCGAAGGAAATCATGTTGCGACCCCATTCACTAAGAGATTTCACACCAGGTGGCAGATTGGGAGAAGTCGACGTAGAGGTCGTTGCCGACGGCATTGGAACTAACAGCTCTGTGCCACGACCACCATATGACGTCGGACCGTCACTCTCACGCAGACGCTTGGAGGCATCATTCATTGCTCCTCCATCTGGCTTCATTGGAATGACATCCCAGCCACGCTCGGTCTCCATGACATGCTTCATCAAAGCAGGGAGGACGCCACAATCACGGGCCTTGTACAGCAGGCTCAGGCACTGCTGCTGATCATCATCAGTCCAGGCAAGGACTGAGGGCACTGGATTCGACATGGCGATCTATGCAGGAATGGAACGCTCACTGATGCTTGACACGGCTGTGTCGAAACTTCGCAGGCTCTCTTGCAAGTGGTCTACCCACAGTTATTACGAACCCCAATAACATCCCATTTACTCTATTTCATTTCAGTTCTCACTACAAAAAGGAAACCAAGTAGGCACAAAACTTGGCACGTTTCTCAGCTACTTCCTTTCGCCTTTGACGTTCATCGGCTCTCCACTTGAGGACATCTTGCTCAGGACTGATCTGGTATTTTCCGGCTTTGACGCAAGCACGGAGGAGGTCCAGCGCATCGGCTGACTCCTTTGTCATACTGTCAGCAAGCATTCTATCAGTTGGCAGCCATCGGACCGATGCACTCATCCTTTTGACTCCTTCACGAATGATGCAAATGTCAATGGAAGTCCTACGATCGTCCAGAGAAGGTGCAGAGGGCGACTTCAAATGGTCAAACAAGGACTTACAGTCAGTTATCAGCATACATGGAGGTCTATGAGGAGCTTCCCACAAGGATTGTGCGCAACATGGTCCAAACTGTACATCGGCCAAAACTAACGAGATCCACTCGCACATGCTGGAGGTGGTTGACATTGACTGAGCTTCAGCACTAAGAGTCGAATTTACCACACGAGGTAATCGATGGCTTTTCCAGTACGCAGGAGTCCAGGAACAAGTTTCACCAACATCCAACTCCTTGTGACTAAAACCAATGATATATCCCCCTTGTGTGGCCCCTCCCTTGGTATTTGCATAGGCTGCATCAGAATGACACACAACCGCAAGATCAGAGAGAGGGATGGATCTGTAGACAATGCACAAATCAGCATGCTGTCGAGCACGGCGAATCGCATTATTGGCCGACAGGGCATCTCCTACTGTTGGTTGAGGAAACGACTGTTGTGAAAAAGACACTTGTGCAGCTAAATCAGGTCGTGACTGTGAGGAAAGCCAGTTCAAACTACCATTTATGGCCCTAAGACAACTCACTTCCTGGTCGGACAGTAATGCAGTCTTATCTTGACAGCGGCTACGACTCATGTGCAAAGGCCGGATGCCACTGGCAAATTTGGATTGGCTCATCGAAATCTCAAAAGTCACTGGATCCTGAGTATATCGTGCACCACAGAAGTCACCATCAAGGAAACGCCACTTGCGAAACTCAAACTTTTGTTTCAACTTGATCAGAGCTTGCTCATACATTTTGCCAGCACCTCCAGTCGCACAATCGTCGACGTGGACTCCATAAATTCCACACAGTTCCCCTGATGCTTCACGAAGTGTATACAGACATGGATCAAAACGACTTGCAGTAAAACCAACCGAAATCAGTTCACGATGCAGCTTTTGTTGCCATGCAGAAGGACTATCGTTCAAACCATAAACATGGCCTGTGATTTCGATCAACGCATCGGAGGGGACTCCAGGAATTCCTCCCGGTGGCAACCGTGCGAACAACGGTCGATACTTCTCGGGAAGTGGTCCCGCTGACAAAAATGCACCTTTGATATCACCAAGAGCCAACTGCCATTTCTTGGAGGCTATCGTTTGAAAAAGGACACTGCGACTCACTTGAGAGAGAGTTGGACTTTGCAAGGCACCCGCAAGAGCTTTCGTAGACAAGTCAGGATCTCTATGGCCTAACAAACACCATCTTGCTTTGATTTTGACAGGTGAATCTTCTTCTTGTTTCAAGGTGACTACATACCTGCTATCCATGATTCGGTGTGACAACTTTTGACGAACATGTTCAGCTTCAGCTCCATGAACTAGTCTACCACCTCCCTTGCCTTCTATGACGTGCCATTCTGCCAACTTTGCTTCATCAATTTTCTTCTGGTGCCCTGGCTCTTGATTGGTGTGTGCAATTTCTTTGGAACCGCGTTTCTGGTGATATGAGACCAGCATGACCTCAAAGGGGACACCAGCTTCATACATTTGGGCTAGTTCAGAACGATCATGCTCAGATAGCTCGTGACCAACATGCTCAACTGCGCTGATACCAATTGGTCTACCTTCATTACCATCACTACCTGAGGACTCCAATCTGGGTACCTGAGCATGACCTTGTTCGGCATCTGCACTTGGACTAGCCGGGCGCTTCAGGCTTTGAGAACGAGGTGACAACATGGCTGCATCCGCAGGATCAGCACCGGGTTCCAACACTTTCTCCACCAGTTTGGGAACTATCTCCTGCATCATTTCAGCAAAGTCTTCAGACAACATTGGTGCAGGACGGAACAGACCACTTGGACCATTCTTACCCCGTAGTCGGCGGCGAACTGGGCCGTATGTTGAGGACTCTTCTGGGGACTTATCCATTTCAACTTGGGGCTCATCATTGAAGATACCACCATCATCAGGGGTGTTACTTGGACCCTCAACATTTGTTGGAACAGGCATGTCATCAGCCTCCGAGACTACTGCAGGGCTCGCACGGACTGGCTCGGCATTCATGCGATCGGACAGGGACATGGCCGCATCAGTTTCTGTACTCGATGCATGCACATCAGGCTGAACTGCTGCTGGACTTTCTTCAGTGGGACATCCCTGAGGCAACAAGTCAACATACTGACGGCTGGCAATCTGACCTGCTTCAAAAGCATGTTTCAAACCTAGCAGTTCGGCATGAGGAGCTCGGACTAGCTCTCGTTCTTCACTGGTAGCAGCTCTAATCTGCTCTGGAGCACAGCGAATTACTTGCCTTTTGTGCACCACCACAAAGTTACGACCAACTTTTCCCAAAACAACGGCGGGCCCATGCCAACGGCCATGATTGTTCAACTGACCTTGCTCCCACTTTTGGGTACGCCAATAGGCGACTAGTTGACCAGGTTCAGGTTCTTTCTGGTGGCGAGGACGGGCAGCTAAGGCAAGACGCAGGGCTTTACTGTCCTGAAGTTCAAGGACAGCACGACGAGCCGCATGACGCACAGAGACTCTTCTGGCCACTTCCTCTTCATAGAGGGCTGCTGTTGCTGGAATTACTTCCAGTGGTTCATCCATCAGGTGCTCTGGAATCTTGGGATTGCGACCAAAAATGAACTGTGCAGGGGTCATGCCATAGACTTGAATCAGCTCATTCTTGCAATGGGCCGCAGAGACACATTCCAACCATGCTTCTTTTGTACTTGGTGAAAACTCATGGATGGTCTTCTCTAACACCTGATTGAACCAACCACCATGGACTTCAACTTTACCGAGCTGATATGGTGCATCAGCAGCAGTGACATGGATCGTGGATCCGGACAATTCTTGAGGTGTCGTCAGCACATCAGACAAATTGACACGGTGAGGATCACAAATGATCTCAGACGGCTGTCCGGCCCAACTAATCCAACGTTCTTGTACAACCTTTCGCAAGTTCTCTGACGTGGGACGCTCAAACAAGGGGACAACAATTTGAAAACTGCTGGCATAGTCCACGATGTTGAGTGAGGCTACCTTTTGATTGACTGACCAACCTGTGAGCCACTTCACGTCAATTCCTATGCGCTGGTTGAAAACAGTGATTCGCTCTGGCTGTGCGGGCAATGCCGGACTGGGTTTGGCATGAGCTTGGCACTGAGCACATTGCAGCTCCTTGGCTAATTCTTGTGCCCTCTGGCTGGCACCACCATGCTTCAACAACCGAACCAAATGCTGGTTACCTGGATGACCCAAGTTCATATGGAGTTTATGCAGGCTTTCACGAATCTTGGTATCATTTCCGTCATTCAGTTCTCGAACCCTGGCTGCAACCAAACATTCCATTGGGTGGTGACATGCAACAGACAGCACGGCTTGGCTTCGCAGACTGGGAACACAATCCATAACAGCTCGCACAAAGCGAGGCGGATATTGACCTGCAAACCTACTCACACTTCCAACCTCAGGATGGCTTCCAGCGACTGGTTGGTGGTTCTGGTGACTGGGATGCTGATGGCCGGGACATGTCAAACCTAATCGTTTCATGTTTGCATGCGACACCATGAGTCTTGTGGCTTTCTTGATTAGGTCTCCATGAGGGATCTTCAATCCAAAACGACACATGTCACAGTCGACCAAAAACATGCGTTCCATCAAACGTTGAACACGAGGCAGTTTCCAAATCATGGACGGTTTTGGATGTTCCAGCAACGCTCGACCCCCAGCTTCTAATTGGAGTTCAATCAGTTCACAACAGAAATTGATGAACAACATGGTGAGGACACGGCGTTTTTCCACTTCGGCTGGATCCATGTACAACTGGTTCAAATGAAACCACCCACCTGCCCAAGTGCACGGCGGACTGCAAACTAACAAGTCAGGAGGTGTGTTCTTGACTATGTCACGCATAGACTTCCGGTGATCAGCTTTACGAAAATCCCAACCCGTAAGCAAATCTGCTGACAGACATGTTTGACCGCGGACTGCAGTCTGTTGTGCAAAACGGGGTGGAGAAAACACCTCAATGACATGATATTTCTTGGGCTGTTTATGGGTTTCATCCAAACGCTTCACATGTTGGGCAAGTTGCCTGGCTTGCTTGGGCGACCATTGTGTCATCAGCACCTCCTCTCCATCGGTACCTGAAGGCAACGGATGTGCCGGGCGGATGAAAAACACTGTTTGACCTAACCAGTATTTATTCACATGGTCTCCAACATGAGCATGGGCAGTTGCAACATTTGTCCATTCATCACGGATTTCATGCATGTCTTGCTCATCACTACATCTCCATTTTGTGACACGGTCGGCGGACAAATCCGCAGGGTCGACCGGGCAGTTTGTATTGCATGGGGTAAATCGTTCAGATCGGGGCCTAACATGGTGGCGGACTACTTCCCCTTTAGCATAGTTTACAACCCAATAATCCTTAGATTTACCCTTTTTACCCACTATACTCACCTCCGGAGGCGGAGGGGGCACGGCATCAGGCTGCGGCAATTCGCCATCGGCAGTGGGCATGCAATCATTGACACATGCATGAACGGCTGCACAAACGGAGTTCTCATTGGGCTCGAAATTTGAAACTGGAACCATGTATTGACCAGCTGAATTCAAACACATGGGTACCTTGGTCTTTCCATTGAACAGTTTCAGCTCATCGGTATGGAAATTCATTTCGGCTTCCAGCTTCTTCATCGCAGGCCTGGACAACAACAGTGGAGCATCTCCCTGAACTATTGCTGCTTGTACAACTCCACGTCTCTCCGCAAGACAGATCGGCATCTCGATGACTTCTGAGGATTTCTCACAAGCACCATTCCCATATCGAAACAGGTTCTCCTCAGAGCGTGCTGTGGGCTGAGGAATGTTGGCTCTCGTCCACAGCTCACGAAACGACTTCAGAGTATTGGCGCCTACAATGGTCTTCCCACATCCCGAGTCTAACACCGCAAAACCCGGTGAAGAAACCAACATCACAGGATTGACAAGGACTTCAGATTTGGGGTCAAACTTTTCCCGCAATCGTTCCAGCATTGTCATAGGCTTGTGCCATTCCGCAGTGCAGATGAAGTGCTCCTCCGGCATGGTCTGAACATAGCTTGCGCCATGTGCGCTTGAACCAGAGGCAGCTGCTTGAGACGGAGGGCCACGAGACTTGCACTCCCTTGCCCAATGTCCCAACTTCTTGCACTTGTGACATCTAGTCTTCTTCTTGAGCTCCTCCACCTCGATGCGGAATGCTCTTCGAGTGTCAGTTTCCTTGGTGAACTGTCGAGACTTTTTCAGCCGAGCCAGCTCTTGACGCTTCTCACGCCAGGAAACTTGCAGAATATCAGCTACATCCTGCTCATCATAACACTCAGCATTGCCAGAAGGATCAGACTCATTGTACTCAGCCAGGAACAGTTCAATGTCCTGGAAGTCGGCCACATCTTGGCCTGGGTCATCATCGTCCTCAGCCGGTGTCACTGCTTCGGCCATGGACTTGGCCTCGACCATGTGAGCTCCTACAGATTTGCGCCTCGGCACAACGAAGTCAGGAAAACAAGACCGCATTGACATGGCCATGGCGTCAAACTTCAGCTCACCTTGTGTTCGGGCCAACACGACTGCCCTCTGTTCCTCATTCATACCGCTGCATTGCAACAGAATCCATCCCTTCGCTTCATCAGGGAAATTGACACCTGTCTTCCTATTGCAACGGTCGAAGCATTCACGAGCTCGGCCACACCATTGTCTGACCGTTTCGCCCTCTTTGGCTTTCAGACTAAAGATCTCAGAGATATGTTCACCCATCTCATCGCTTCGATCTTTCTGTGGCCATCGTTGATCCAGCAGTTTGAAGATGACCTGGTCACCCCCTTCACACTGATACTCCTCCTCCTTGAGGTGCTCAACGATTTCCAGCGCTCTACCCTGAAGCAGGGTCCATATGAAGCTCCCACGAGCCTTCGTGGGAAGCTTATCCATCACATTCATGCGGTTCACCGCCCATTGGCGCCAGCGACGGTACTCCCTGTAGTCGATGTCATCTCCTCCAGCGAAGTACTTCAAGCCAGCACCAGGATCTGTCATGGCGGACGCACCTATGTCTGTTGCGCTCCTTTTGTTCACTTGGCCTTGAAAGTGCCTGCGGGAATCGCCACAGATGGTCACATGCCGAATGACCTGAAGGACATCAGTGCATCAACATATATATAATATTATGAATGTTAGTTTTCCAGTTTTCTTTTAACCTGCAGCCACGATGACAGCAGGTGACTGGCAGGGCGCGCTGAGCATTCTCTTTGGAGGTGCCACGGCAGCATTTTAGGTGTTCAGAAACCACCAGTTGGAGGTTTCCTAAAATGGGGGTACCCCCAATCCATCCATTTCTAGATGGGATTTTCCATGAAATAAACCATCCATTTGATTTTCATTTTCATTTATTTTCGAATTTCGCATTATAAACCATGCAGCTATTGAGGTCTCCCCATTGATGGAAAAACAACATTTGAATGTACTCTTTGACATTGTTGCTTACTTGGTGATAAATGTCAAACCGCCTCGCAGTCGAGTCATGCTCCTTGCGTTGCGCTGCTTCCATATTCCTAGCCCTGTGGGTCATAGGTGGCCAACAAGGGCAAACAAACCATGGAAGCATCACGTCCTATCTTGTTTATTCTGGTTCATTCTTGTTGAGCAATCGGCATTCATATTAGTGGATGTACTTAGGATTCATTGGGTGTTGTGTACATCTCTACAATGCTTTGCTTGGGATGCTGGCGAAGCTGGACAAGACAAATGCGGAGCTTGACACACGTGGACGCATGGCTGTGTATTCTCAGCAGCCCACCACACTGTTGGGCATCTTATTGTTGTGGTGTATATCCACGGTGGTGGCGTCCCAGACAAACTGCA